>OZ012735.1:938029694-938211430 GCA_963859935.3 Lathyrus sativus
AGTTTTTAGGGTTTTGCTTTTCAATTTTTTTATAGTTTTTCTGTATTTCAATTAATGTTTATGTTTTTAATTTCAATTAATGTTGATGTTTTTTATATTTTAAATTATTAATATTTTTTAAATATAATTATTCATAATTATTATTGATATCATTAGTTTTTGCTGTATTTTGATATCATTAATATATTGAAACTTTTAAATATTATTTTGTTTTTAAACATAATTATTATTAGTAAACATAAAATATATAGGTTTAAATAAAAAAGTAAAATATATTAATTTATAATATAATTAAAATTACAACAACAAAAACATTAATATAATGAAAATTACAACAACAACAAAAAACTAATGACCGACTCTATCCAAGTGACCACCGGTGCCACATTGCGGGGGTCGCGCGTTGCGACGAGGTCTACGACAAGGTTGTTGTGGTGTGTTGGGTCTCTGTGTGTTGAGTTGTGGAGGAGGGTATGGTTGGGACGGCCCCGGCGTATCAGATAGAGTTTGCATCATTTGACCCTAATAGTTGGTAGGTCCACTGTCAACGGTGCTTCCGTAGTCAAGCTCAATGCCCATGTTTTCGTAGAATTGTCGGGGAGGTTGGGTGGAGTATGTACAGTATGGTTGTCCGAATGTGTACATGGAATTAGGTTGGTCTAGGTGTGTTGTTTGTTGTGGGTGTGGTAGTCAAATAGTGGGTGGTTGGTGGTGTAGTTGGAGGTGTAGTTGGAGGGGGTAGGGTCAAATGAGTTGTCTGGGCTATAGGTGGAAGGGGTAGGATCAAAAGAGGTATCATGGCTGTAATGGTAAGGTGGTTGAGGCTGGGATTGGGTGGGTGGCATGTAAGGTTGTCGTTGTTGATAGAGGGTATTTGTTGGCATGTATGGGTTTTCGTAAGGCTGATTTTGGGCACTGAACTGTTGTTGTTGGTTTGACGAAGAATCGCGTTCCCTTGGGTCGGCCAAATAGGTCGGCTGGGACAGGAAAGATTGTGATGTCGTGACAGACCTAAACCAAGTCATATATTGAAGACTTGGCCTAGCCCCGTGCACAATACGGTCGGTTAAGACGTATTGCCTTCTTCTTTTCCAGTGTATACGCAACTTCTTCACAAACTCCTTCCAATCACTGACACTCCCCTGTGCGTCTACCCGCTTTTGATGCCACTGCCCCAAGTCTACTGGAGCATCTGGAATATCCCGATGCATCCCAAATTGTAGTTTCACCCGGTCACTTTGGTGCATCTCCACCGTAGTGAACCTAATTATGGGTGTCTTTGATGTCCACACAGCGGCATCGTCGGGGTTGGGCTCGTGGTCGAGACCCTCGTACGGCATCCATACAAACTACAACAAAGTTGGACAATTAAGTTAGACAGAGTTTGAGACGTTTATGCATATACATTAAAAAAATTAATGGTAAATAACTTACATCATCTGGTCCAAGATGGTCGATTAGGTTGCGGTATTGAATTATAGAGTGCCTTGGACATCTCTGATAATTCATCCCTGGAACAGACCACCTAAAAAAATAAAAACATCTTAGAAATTATTAACTGAAAAAGAATATGTAGTTGCTAAATAATCTTGAAAAGATACTTACTTGTTGGCGTACGGGAACGTAAAAGAATTCCTGTTTATTGGAGCAAGCATTGGCATCCTAGACAAACCCCACGCTTGTAGAAGATAAGCACAACCATAAAAAGTACAGGAATTTTTTTTTGAAGTTTTACAAAGTGCGCTATATAGATGGGCGAGGACAGCTGATCCCCAGCTATATTTGCACACTTTGTTAATATTCTGCAATAATGGTAAATACATAGTATGGACGGTATTTCTAGTGCCATCTGGAAATAAAAAGTGCCCAAATAAAATCATAATATAGCACCGAGTTTTGAGTATTTTCTCATACTCGGTACTCTCATCAGTTAAGACAATACAGTTGTATTGTTCTTTAAGGTATTTTAAATTAATTCCCTGACCCCTCGGGCGACCCTCGCTTTCCTCCTGAGGTCCGTCCGTACAAAGAGGGGCGCCTAATAAATTTTCACAAAGTTGGTCAGGGACACCAACTTTGTCGTTGACGGCCTTACCATCGATGTGTAGGCCGAGCATCATGTAAACGTCCTGAAGAGTCACAGTACACTCACCAAAAGGTAGGTGAAATGTATGTGTCTCCGGTCTCCAACGTTCTAACAATGCTAGAATAAATTTCATGTCGAGGGAGTAATATTTGATTTTGATCAAATCACCAAACCCACAATGAGTAAGGTAGTCCGTAATGAGCGGGTCGTGTGGTATGTAATCATGCGCACGACATCGAAACCTTGATACATCCTTCAGAATAATGAATGTTACATTAGAAAAGAAGTAAAAGTACTAACGTTTTTTTAGACAAAATTGTAAACATAGACAAGAACAAAAGACTTACAAGCGCGACGATGTTTTCAGTCGTCCCTCTGTGAGCGTCACCCATGGTGAGTAGAGACATTGTCGTTTGGGATGTTGAGATTTAGAGATGTTGTGTTTGAGATTTGAGAGTTTGAGAGTTGAGAGTTTGAGAGATGATAGTTTGAGATTTTGAGAGTTTAAGAGGTTGAGAGTTGAGATTTTAAGAGGTTGAGAGTTGAGAATTTGAGAGTTGAGAGCTGAGGGTTGAGAGTAGGAGAGTAGGAGAGTTTAAGTGTGAGTATAATTTGATGGGTAAAGACCCTATATTTATATTCCATGAGTGGCTTGAAGCATGTGTTGTGTAAATGCATGTTGGACTAGTGTCGTGATGGATGTGTTGTGTAAATGCAAGTCTGGACTAGTGCCATGATGTATGTGATGTGTAAATGCATGTTGGATGCTGAGTATTTTTTATGCAGTGTCTCGTCTAATCAAGCATGGTGGATGCAATGTCCCGTCTTATCAAGTCCTGATGCATGCAGAAAGAGAGTCTCGTAGGCCTGCATGGTCAATGTAGGCATGCAGGAACACATGTGAAAAGGAGATTCCTTCATTGTCTCGTCTAATCAAACAGGCTGCATGTCATTGATTGCGTATCAAGGCTTTGTGATTCACATGTTTCCGTCGTTGATTTTTTAGGTTGATTTTTTTTATTAAACATAGTGTGATTTTTTCATATTATGTTTTTTTCTTAATTAAAGACATATTGTTTTTTTTATGGATGATAGTTTCTGGTGGTTGTAAACGCATGCATGACTAGTGTCCTGATGCATGTCATTGATTCTTGATGCGTGTCATTGATTGTGAAGCATGCGTGACAAGTGAAAGGCAGAGATTCCTGATGTTGTATCACATGTGAACGCAGAACTTGGAATTGCCACGTCTTATCAAGTGTCCTGTTCAAGTCCTGATGCATGTCATTGATTGTGGAGCATGCGTGACAAGTGAAAGGCAGAGATTTCTGATGCGGTATCACATGTGCATGCAAAAAGAGTCCTGATGCATGGTCATTGATTCACAAGGTCACATGTGAAAATTGCAGATTCATTTACTGATACATGTAAAAAAATCTTTCAACTCTTTAAACAAGAAAACACTCAGCCCATTTTATAAAGCCTTTAAACTCTTTAAACTCAAACACTCAAACACTCAAACACTCAAACACTCTAACACTCTAACACTCAAACACTCAAACACTCAAACACTCTAACACTCAAACATTCAAACACTCAAACACTCAAACACTCAAACACCACAATTTTCGACATGTCTCAAACACCACAATATATGATTTCCGTTCATCTAAATGGTGAAGTTTTCGAATGTGAAGTGTCGGGATACAATTTCAGAAACACGGATGTTACAAAGTTTTTAATTGACAGAAGGTCTAATTTTTTACACCTGAAGTCAAAAATAGAAAAAAAAACTGCAATGTGGTCCAGTTGGGCAAATAATATACAAAAACCCAGTATTTTTTGGCGGACCTGATTCATGCAAAATTTTCCCTTTAAAGGTGCAAGACGATGAAGATGTGCGTAACATGTTCCACAATCACGAGTATTATGGGTTCTCAGATATCGTGTTATATGTTATGTTACAACAACAACAATTGTCTCAACAACTTGATTCGTCTCAAGTTTTTTGCGATGAGGAAGATGAACACCCTGAAGTCAATATCGTTGCTGAAGAAGAAGAAGCAACTGAAGTCACTGTTGACGAGATGGTGAACAATCCGGAGGATGAAGTTCAACCTGGCAATGTCTATTGTCTACCTCAACACATGACTACTATCGCCTTAGGTGATGATGAACCCTCGACGGATGTTTTCTACAACCCCAACTACACAACAGAGGGGCAACTAAAAGAGGGTGACGAGTTTTGTACGAAAGAAGATTGTGTATGGGCTATCAAATAGTTTCACATGAAGTTGTCAGCCGACTACAGAGTCGATCGGAAAATCCGACACGGTATACGATATATTGTCATAACGAGGAGTGCCTGTTCCGATTTACAACATCTTTCAGGAAGATAAGTGATTCCTGGAAGATAGGGTCATGGGTCCGTCCCACAGTTGTATAAACTCGAATCCGATGCAAGACCATCGCAAACTCAGCTCTAAATTGATTTGCGATGAGATTCTGTCAGTCGTTAGCGACAACCTGTCTCTGAAGGTGAGTACCATAATTGCACATATGGTACAAAGGTACAACTACACTCCTTCGTACCGAAAAGCCTGGATTGCAAGAATTAAGGCAGTTGAAAGGGTGTTTGGAAATTAGGAGGAGTCGTACAAGGAACTTCCTAAATTCCTGGTGGCCCTTAAACACTACTCTCCAGGAATTGTTGCGATATTGGAGACGATGCTTGCTTGTACACCGGACGGGACTTGTGTTGGTGGAAATGGAATTTTCCACAAAGTCTTTTGGGCGTTCGAACCATGCATCAAAGGGTTTGCATTTTGTAAACCTATAATTCAAATTGACGGAACATGGCTATACGGGAAACATAAGGGCACACTTCTCATGGTTGTGGCACAGGACGGGAACAACAACATTTTTCCAATAGCCTTCGCCATAGTAGAAGGGGAGACTGCTGGGGGTTGGAGTTTTTTCTTAAAAAACCTCCGCTCTTCCGTGTCTCCACAACCTAACTTATGTTTGATCTTCGATGGGCACCAATCCATCGAGAGTGCATACAACAACCATGACAACGGTTGGCAGGATCCTCCCTCGACCCACGTCTATTGCATAAGGCATATTGCCCAAAATTTCATGCGGGAAATCAAGGACAGGACGCTGCGAAAGAAGGTTGTGAACGCGGGATATGCACTAACTGAACCCACATTCAGATACTACCGTGACGAGATTAGTCTGAACAACGCGGACGCATTAAGATGGATTGATAGCATTGATAGGGAGAAATGGACGCGGGAATACGACAATGGGGTGCGATGGGGCCACATGACAACTAACCTCGTAGAGTCAATGAATTCTGTTTTCAAGGGAATCTGAAACCTCCCAATAACTGCCTTGGTAAAGGCAACCTATTTTAGGCTAGGATCACTCTTTGATAGAAGACGTATGAAGTGGGGTTCGGTATTACAATCGGGCCAGATGTACAGCGATACTTCAATGAAATTCATGAAAGATGAAGCTGCCAAAGCCAACACACACGTGGTCACAATATTTGACTGTACAGTTGGTTGGTTCAGTGTTGCCGAGTCTATGGATCACAACGAAGGAAGGCCTAGGGGATGTTATCGTGTTGAATTGGATAAGAGCTGGTGTGATTGTGGAAAGTTTCAAGCATTCCGTATGCCTTGCTCTCATGTCATAGCAGCCTGTTCGAAGGCGCGCCAGGACCCAACCAACCTTCTTTCTGCAGCTCACCAAGTCATAAGTCTATGCAATGTCTACTCATGCATCTTTCAGGTGGTGGCAAAGGAGGACTATTGGCCTCAATACGAAGGCGAAATTGTTTGGCATAATGACTTGATGCGTAGAAAGAAGAAGGGTCGGCCTAACAACACGCGCATTCGAACAGAGATGGATACCGCAGACAAGCTGATGAGATTGTGTAGTTCGTGTCGGCAACCAGGACACAATCGTACGAAATGTCCTAACGTAGGATCAAGCAGCAGATCGTAGTTTCATATGTAACCGTGTCCCTTTAATTCAATAGCAACTTTCATTCGATTAATAGAAAATTTCATTCGATTAATAGCAAATTTTATTCGATTAATAGCAAATTTCATTCGATTAAAAGCATACTTAACTGACATAACAACAACATAAAGACATAAAGACAGAACACTGCACCAAGGCATCATAAATTAAACAAACATAACAACAACGTAAAGACATAAAACAAAACACTGCACCAAGGCATCATAAATTAAACAAACATAACAACAACGTAAAGACATAAAACAAAACACTGCACCAAGGCGTCTACGATATCACGACCATCAACTTTATCTTCTTTGGTGTCAACATCATCACAAGGACGCCAGCATCATTTTCCACTTTTCTCCATTCACGAGTAACTCCGTTTCTCCCGGTCTCCTCGACCAACCTCTCAATTTTCCTAATCTTTTCTCCTGGAGCAATATCCCCTTCTAGCCAGCGGTTCAATTCCCTGTGCAAGTGCTCCAACGTCTGCATATTCCACAGGAGCACCTTCATCATAGGCTTTGTTGCTGAAAACATAACTAGGACATTTCTTTTCATTAGATCGAACGTTGGAAAAGATTCCTCCGATGCTGATGACGACGACGACGAAGAACGTTGATTTAGAAATGCAGACATTCTAGACTCCACTCAACTCGAACTGCACTAACACTTTAGTCTTTTGGGATATAATATTGTGAAAACATACATGTGTTTGCGGACGTATTTATAGTAAAAAAAAATAGTACATACCCTATATAATATGACTTAAATAACCTTACAACATTTATACACTTTATAATTCAATGGTTAATCAATTTTTACGTTTTAAAATTTATAATTTAAATCATTTTATATGCTTTAAAATTAACTTGTTATTCAATGGTTAATCAATTTTTACGTTTTAAAATTTATAATTTAAATCATTTTATATGCTTTAAAATTAACTTGTTATTCAATTTTTATTTTGTATTTAAATTAATTTATAATTAAAATTTTTAAATAATTTATAATTTATAAACAATAAATATTACTTAAATTTATTAAACCTTCTTTTATAAATATTATTTAAAAATATTAATTAAATTTATTAAACCTTCTTTTTTATAACTATTTAAATTTATTAAAATCTTTATTTTAAATAATTATTTAAATTTATTAAAAACTGATAATAATATAAATTAAACAAAAAATAAAAAGCTAAACCCTAGCTTAAACTATTTCGCCAATTGGATGAGCGAATTTGCAGGAAAATTGCCTCATTCGCTATTTGGTCAGGCGAATTCGTTTGGAGACTAATTTCCACTTTGCCTGTTTCGCCAATTCAAACCGCGACTGATTGCTGAAAATTGATTGGTTTGAAAATTTGTTTAAAACTCAGGTTTTATTGGTAATTAAATTGGAAAAAGTGATTATTGTAAAAAAAAATTCACGTTTTTATATTCCTCATCTCAAAACTTATTTGCAAATTTTAATGAATTAATTAATGCTATATTTTTGGGATGATATTACTAATGAGTAATCAAACATATACAAATTATTCATCTTCTAATTAGTTGGTCTAATGATAATTGACGTTAAATTTGATAGGGAGGATTGTACTTCGATCTTCTACAACTATGATAAAAAAGAATTAAAATCACTTAATATCGTAAATGATTCCGAACCAAATTAGTCGATCTAATAGACAAAATACTAGTCGAAGAAAATATTTACGTTGCTATATACCATTTCAACATTCCTATAAACCAGAATATAAATTCTTTAAAAAAAATAGTTTGGGACATGAAAAATAAATATTTTATTCTAAGATATAAAATATTCTTTGATATTAGTACAATAGTAGAAATTTTACAAAAGCTTGAAAAACATACCTTGAAATTATAAAAAAAAAAAAAAACTTTGACAATTATAAAAAAATAAAATGTGATTCATTGATTTTCATTCTTAGATGAAAATAATTTTAAATCTTTATTTTATCTTTTACACCTCCCATTTTCCATCAGACACCCCTTCTCTATTCAATGATAAATCCTACATAAACACACAAAAAAAATTCATTAATAATTAATATATAAAAACAAAGGGAATATAAATAACATGTCACAATTATAAATAAATATTTTATTTTTCAAATTTTATTAATTAATTAATATATTTAATTTAAACATAGATCAAATAAATTACTTATTTAATAAATAAATAAAAAATATTTATTTATAATAATAATCAGAGTGAGTAGTGTAAGAAGAAGTATTTACTTGGAGCAATTCATGTTATTGGAAATAGGGAAAGATTTGGGTTCATTACACTTGTTTGGAAGATCATCAATCCTAGAAAGATCAAAACGAATATCCAAATCGTTTGCCGAATTCTCAATACATTGACATATAATTTCTGCAGATTATGTTGCATCTCTATTGAATTCAGCTACAGTTTTACCACAACGTGTTGTTGGATCAGATTCATAAGCTGCAAGGTACCTAAGACATGTTACAAATTCCCAATAGACATGATCACAAGAAATGGATGAAGAAATTGGACACGTTGTAATGAGAAAAGAGTGAGAAAAGCTACAAAGTGACACATGTTGCTAAACAAAAATGTTGTTTTCATAGTTGAGTACTTTAGTTGTGTTATATAATAATGTTTTTGTAGATGTATAGAGTATATCAATCAAGCACGTAGTGTAGATGTTAAAAAAATATTATGTGCCTAAGAAGTGTGCAAGTTTTATGGACCTTGAATTGTGGAAAGTTGTTAAGAAACTTTCGTGATTTAATATCCTTTTATTATGTTTTTAATTTTGGAATTTATTTTGATTCTTTAATTTAAAAAAAATAGTTATATTAGTCCTTAACTCTTTAAATCATTTCATATTAATCGTTTTTATTTTATTAGAGGTGAAAAATTTTAAAAATTCGACGTTAATTAGACGAAAATGACAAATATAATATTTTTTTAAGAATTAAGAGAGCAATATAAATTATTTTTAAGTTAAGGGAGTAAAATATATCTCGGAGTTAAAATACAAAACTAAAAAAGATATTAAACCAACTTTTATTGTAAAACTCACCGTGCTTGTGTTATTATGGTAATGGTTAGAAATATTGTTGGAGAAAAATACAATCAAGATAACACAAAAGTGCAAATGTGGAGAGGGTGAGAGAATTAGAAAGAGTAGGGTGATAATAGTAAAATTTCATTAACAACTAAAAATAGTGTATTTATACATCATTGTACAACTTTACAACTAATTAACTTAATAAAAAAATAAAATTTGATAGATGGTAATCGATTATTGCGGATACATAACTAGATACGTGAAACTCGTTGATTTGGGTGTAACCGGTTGCACAAAAATTGTAATAGGTTATGCAAAACATTATGCCTAGCTACTAGAATGTGTGGTAACCAGTTACATGCCTGAGGTAATAGGTTATGCTTGCTTCAATTATTATTTTTCTCAACACACCACTTTAATTCAAGTCTTCCAAGTCTTTCATACTCGTGTTTTTCTTCAACCTCTTAAACACTTCAATTGACACTCCTTTAGTTAACGAAACGGCCACTTGATCTTCACTTTTGCAATACGACAACTTCAATTTTCCTTCGTTCACAAGTTCTCTCAAGTAGTGAAATCTCATCTCTATATGTTTGCTTCTTCCATGTTCAATGAGATTCTTTGCAAGGTTTATAGAGAAAATGTTGTATATCATTAATGTCACAACTTCGTACTCTTTGTTACGCAACTCCATCAAATTCATCAACCATACAACTCCATCAAATACTGCAGGAACAATTTCAACAATGTGGTAATCGATTACAGTTGTCTAGTAATAGGTTACTACATGTTGTCAGTTCCTCAGTTCATCAAAAAATCATGTCCCTGCTGATTATGATTCTCTTGTTAACTGCGTCATAGAGTTTGTAACCACATGTTGAGTGATACCCAAAAAGTATCATTTGATCTCCATTGTCATGTAGTTTCTTTCTGAGGTTATCCGGAACTTGCATATACACCACCGAACCAAACACTCTCAAGTAACTCATACTTGGTTTGAGTACAGACCATGATTCTTCTGGTGTAATATTTTCAGCTTGTTTTTCTCCCCATAATTCTTTAAGCAAGTGTTTCCCTTTCAACATGCTTCTTACTATCTTTATAATTGATTGATTCTTCCTCTTGGTGACTCCATTTTGACGAGGTGTATAGGGTTGCACTACCTCATGTACAATGCCCTCTTGATCACAAAGTTTTCCATAGTCATTTGAGACATATTCACCCCAATCGTCTTTTTTAAGAGTTTTGATTTTGTGATCACTTTGTTTTTCTACTGTGGATTTGAACTTCTTGAATACTTACAACACCTCATCTTTTCTTTTGGTCAAGTTCATAACTTTCTACTATAATCATCATTGAACGTGACAAAATACATATTTCCTCCGACTTAGTTAACTTGCATCGGTCCAAAAACATCTAAATACACCACCTCAAGATGACGCTTGGTTCTGCATCCTGCATCTTTGCTAAAGTTTCCTTTGTGTTGATTGGCCTGCACACACTTTTCACACACATCAGTTGGCACATTTTGATCAATGGCAGACCCGTTGTAACAGCCCAATTTTTCCATAATTGATTAATTGTACTAACTAATTGGTTTATGTGATTTATCTGATTTAAATGGATTATTGGATTTATTTAATTCATATGTGTTAATGGATTTAACTTATTTATCCTATTTGGAAGAATAATGTGGATTTAATAGATATTCTCTATGTTAATGATAAGATGAGATATTTTGGTGAAAAAAGGAATGGATAGATATTTTGAGAGAAGAATTATGATGGAAAGAAAATAGAAGGATATAAAAGGAAAATAGAGAGAAAAGAAAAGAGATAGAAAGAAAAGAAGGAAAAGGAGAGAAAGAAAGAGGAAGAGGAGAAAAGAGGAAGAAGAAGGGAAAAGTTTGGAAATCATCAAGAACGACTTCTAGCTTCCGATTAATCAAAGTAAGGGTGTGAAATATTGTTATCTTACCAATGTATGTGATTATGTATGGATTGTTTGGTTGTTTTCCCTCATTTTCCATTCTAGGGCAAAAGATGTTTAATCGATAGGAACCGAGTTTTTACGGTTAAAAATGAGGATAAGTGGTAGTATTTAGTTGGGGGATGTTAGACTAAGGTTACGAGACTTGTTCGGTGAGAATCGGTCGGTTTTGGAGAGTTTGATGGAAGTTGGACAGTGAAGGTTTGAAGTTCGCAGACAGTTACGGAACTTGTGTTTATGTGTTAAGAGTGCATGAGAACATATTGTGAATATGTGTGCATTGCTTGTGTTTATGTGCTAAGAGTGCATGAGAACATATTGTGGATATGTGTGCATTGCTTGTGTTTATGTGTTAAGAGTGCATGAGAACATATTGTGAATATGTGTGTATTGCTTGATAAATATGATGATTTAAAGTATGAATACTCGAATGATGTGAATATGTTGTATGTGCAATCATGTTATAATTCTTGAAGAGAGGAATTATTTGAATGCATGAGATTAAGATGTCGGTCTTAAGTGCATTTTGTTGTTGATTGCATATGCATCATTTAGTCAAGAAGCAATGTTTGCTAGTTTCGTGGAGACTAGTGACTTGTCCCAAGCCTAGAAGAGTGGGTCTGAGAGCTTAGAGGACGGGCTTTTGGTGGTTATCAGTTTAGAAGAGTGGACCCGGTTTAATGTAAACCGAAAAAAGATAACAAGTGTTGGTACCACATGGCATGAGTTTGCATTAAGTTGTGTTGAGTCACATAGCATGAATGTCATTGTTATATGAAATATGCTTGTGTGTGGAAATTGTGGATTATGGATGTGTGCATGATGAAACATGTTTTATGATTGTCCATATTTGTTTGTGTATATATGCTTTATGAAGTATATGATGGGTTATGATGAAGTATAGTGAGAATTGTGAAAATATGTGTATGTGTATGACGTGTGTAAATGCATTAGAAAACACTAAGGATATTTCAAAGATCACATTGGCAGAACGTGTAAGTGCTATGCAGTCCCAAGAGCAACGAAGGTTGATGAGACAAGATGGTGCAGTCGAAGGTGCCTTACGAGCCAAGCACCATTATGGGGAAACTAGTAGAAAGAAGCATGTCAAGAAGGACTAGCCATCAAGCAGCGGTAATAGTGCAAACAACAAAAACAATGGTAGGGTTAAAAAGAAAAACTACCCACCTTGTCAGCACTGCGGGAAATTGGGTCACCCACCATACAAATGTTGGAAACGACCAGACGCGAAGTGTAGTAAATGCAATCATCTTGGACATGAAGTTGTAATTTGTAGGAGCAAATTTCAGCAGCAACATGAAGCCAATGCCCAAGTTGTTGAGCAAGATGAAGAAGACTATATTTTTGCTGCAACATGCTATTCGACAAGGAGCAATTCTGAATGATGGTTAATTGATAGTGGTTGTACGAACCACATGATATATGACAAGACTCTATTCAAGGATTTGAAGCCCACAAATGTCTCAAAGGTCAGAATAGGGAATGGTGGCTATATTACTGCAAAAGGAAAAGGAACCATTGCAATTTCAACGTGTTCAGGTACCAAAATTATATCCGATGTTCTCTACGTACCTGACATTGACCAAAACTTACTAAGTGTAGGTCAGTTGGTTAAAAAGGGATTTAAAGTATCCTTTGAAAATCAACAATGTCTCATCTACAACATTGCTGGCTGGGAAGTTTTACGGGTTAAAATGAGAGGTAAAAGCTTCTCGTTTGATCCAACAGAGGAGGAGTAGGCAGTCTATTTTACTCAAGTCAGTCCCACAGAACTCTGGCACAAGAGACTCGGCCATTTCCATCTTGAAAGAATGTTAAACATGCAAAGAAAAGGCATGTCAAGAGGTCTGCCAATACTTTCTGATAATTTACCAAATTGTAATGCTTGTCAATTTGGTAAACAAATAAGAAAATCATTCCCCAAATCAGCTTGGAAAGCTTCTCAAAAGTTGCAGCTTGTTCACACTGATGTGGCGGGACCCCAAAGAACACCATCATTACAAGGTAGTCTATACTTCATTCTTTTCATAGATAACTTCACAAGAATGTGCTGGATATTTTTTTTGAAATTTAAGCATGAAGTGGCTGGAGTATTTATGAAGTTCAAGAAAATGGTGGAAACTCAAAGTGGCTGCAAGATTCAACGTATAAGATCTGACAATGGGACAGAGTATACATCAACAAAATTTAATCAATTTTGTGAAGAAGCTGGTATTGAACATCAACTCACATCCCCCTACACTCCACAGCAAAATGGGGTTAGTGAAAGGAGAAATAGATCGATGATGGAGATGGCTAGATGCATGTTACATGAGAATGAGTTGCCTAAAAAATTTTGGGCAGAGGCGGCTAACACAACGGTTTTTCTCCAAAATCGGCTTCCAACCAAAGCCTTGAAGGATAAAACTCCATTTGAGGCTTGGTATGGGTATAAGCCATCACTAACGTTTCTTAAAGTGTTTGGTTGTGTTTGTTTTGCACATGTTCCACAGGCTAAGCGTGACAAACTTGACAAGAAGGCAACTCTGGGCATCTTTGTGGGTTATAGTTCAGTTTCAAAGGCCTACAAAGTGTATCATCCTCAAACCGGAAAGATGATTGTTACCAGAGATGTGCACTTTAATGAAGAACAGTAATGGAATTGGGAGAACTCACAAAGAACAACTAAACTATTTGGCAACATTGATGATAAGCATTCAGGACAGCAAACAATAGAGCTGTTACAGGATGAATTAGAAGACGACCCTCCAGTCAGAGGCAAAAGGCTGTTATCTGACATCTATCAAAGATGTAATGTAGCAGTTTGTGAACCTGCTAGCTGCGAGGAAGCGCAAAAGGACCAGAAATGGAAAACTGCAATGGAGGAGGAGATGTCCATGATACAAAAGAACAAAACATGGGAGCTGGTTGACAGGCCTGAAAATAGAAAAGTCATTGGAGTTAAATGGGTTTTCAGAACAAAGCTTAATGCATATTGCTCAATCAACAAGCACAAGGCCAGACTTGTAGTTAAAGGGTATGCGCAAATTTTTGGTGTTGATTATTCTGACACTTTTGCACCTGTGTCCAGATTAGATACTATTAGATTGGTGTTAGCAGTTGCTGCGCAAAATGGCTGGAAAATATTTCAGTTAGATGTTAAATCAGCTTTTTTAAATGGAGAGCTACATGAAGAAATATATGTAGACCAACCAGAAGGATTCGTGAAGCAAGGTGAAGAAGATAAAGTCTATCTTCTAAAAAAGGCTCTCTATGGCCTCAAGCAAGCGCCAAGGGCTTGGTACAACAAGATTAATGATCACTTATTGAGCATAGGCTTTGTAAAAAGCTTATCCGAGTCCACTCTTTATGCGAAACATAAGGAAAAAAATTTTCTCATAGTTTCCCTTTATGTGGATGATCTTTTAGTAACAGGAGATGACGCAAGGCTAGTTGACAAGTTCAAGCAAGAAATGATGCAAGCTTTTGAAATGACAGATCTTGGTCTCATGACCTATTTTCTTGAAATTGAGATCAACCAAAGTGAGAATGAAGTGTTAATTTGTCAAAGAAAATATGCAAAGGAAATTTTGAAAAAATTTAAAATGGAGGAATGTAAATCTGTTAGCACACCAATGAATCAAAAGGAGAAGTTGAGCAAGGATGATGGTGCTGAAAAAATTGATGAAGGATATTATAGAGGCTTGATTGGATGTCTGATGTATCTCACAGCAATAAGGCCAGACATTCTATTTGCGGTAAGTCTCTTGTCTCGTTTTATGCATTGTCCAAGTGAAATTCATTTGCAAGCAGCAAAAAGAATATTGAGATATATCAAAGGCACTATTGATTATGGAGTCAAGTTCGATACGTGTAAAGAATTCAAGTTGTATGGATTCTATGATAGTGATTGGGCTGGATCCATTGATGATATGAAGAGCACTTCAGGATACTGTTTCAGCCTAGGCTCGGGAGTATTCTCATGGTGCACAAAGAAGCAAGAGACTATAGCACAATCCACCGCTGAGGCTGAATTTATAGCAGCAACAGCTGCTGTAAATCAAGCTTTATGGTTGAAGAAAATTTTATGTGATTTATCTTTGCAGCAGAAGAACAAAACAGAAATTTTTGTTGACAACCAGGCTGCAATTGCTATTGCAAACAATCCAGTATGTCACAGAAAGACTAAACATTTCAACATCAAGCTCTATTTTTTGAGAGAGATGCAACAAAGTGAAGAAGTAAACTTAATTTACTGCAAGTCTGAAGATCAATTGGCTGACATGTTTACAAAGCCATTATCTATCAGCAAATTTGAATATCTAAGGCAACTGATTGGAGTTTGCAGTTCCTAAAGCAAGGAGGAGTATTAAATGTGTTTTTGTAACTGCTAGATTTATTATTACTATTTTATTTTATTGTTTCAGTTTTTTAGTCAATTAGTGGTTGCTATACTTTAGGAGCAAGCTGGTAGTAGTTGCTATACTTTAGGAGCAAATTAGTTTAATTATTCAATTCCCTAAAATCCTGGTTACGTGGGATAGTTTTCAGTTTTCCTTTCTATTATTTATTGTAACGCTTCTATTGATCAAAATATATTCCTTTCTCTTAACCAACCATTATCTCTACTTCTCTGCCTCTCTATTTGTTATTTTCTGCCATTAAACTAACAGTAAATGAGAATTGTGAATACATGATTATTATATGGAAGTATGCTTACAAGCATGAATTGATGAATTGAGGTTTCTAAATGTGTAATGGTGAGTGTGTAACTGTGAGTTGGTGAATAATCCTAATTGTGTATGGATATGGGGATTGGTGAGAATTGATGAGTTTATATGAGTCTTATGGTATATATGATTGTGGTATGAAAGTGTGCATATGTGTGTGAGTTGTTAGGATTGAGAATTATGGATGTGTGCATAATGAAAAATGCTTGAGTGAATTATTAATATTTGTTTATACACATGTTGTGATATATATGATGATTATAATGAGTTGTGGTGAGAAAATGTGGAATATATGTATTTTGTAATTGTGCATTTATATATGATTATATGCATTGTTATTATGATAATATTTCTCACCCTTCTGCTGGAATGATGTCCTACATGACATCGTACAGGTATCAAGGAGTAATACTGCTTGTAGTTGCGAGGTTGCTTTTGGCGTAGTTGTTTAGTAATTGATTATGTTGGGTCGAGTCATGCTCTGGTCATGTAACACTGGGATCGCTTGGTTTATATTGTAGTGATATACTATGTTTTCATATTATTGAGATATTATGATGTTGGCCTTAGTGCCCAAACGATGTTGGTTTATGTGATGAACACAGATGTTTCCGTTAGGGGTATTATGTTATAAAATGAATTCGCTGCTACATGCAAAGTAAAATTTTGTAAAGCATGATTTTACATTGAAATGTTAATGAGCATGACAGGTGATTTTGATGTTTTGGAATTTATGTGTGACACCCTTTTGTAAATGCATGACAATTTACTCTAATTATTCATATGTTTTCCGTGGGGTTTAGGAGGGTGTTACACCCGTAACCATGTTGTCTTTCTGTATAACTTTGAGATATCTGAAATTCAGATGCCTAAGCCAATAGTGTCATATCCATTCCTGTCTACTACTTGTACTTGTAAGATATCTATGTACCATTACTTTTTATTCAATCTTGAAAGTTTTGTTCTGAGCCATAGGGGCCTTTAACATCAAACTCCCATTTGCATCCATAACTTCCAGCACTTTGTTTTCCATGTGAATCTTGTAATTCTTTTCAAGAAATTGACCAATGCTTAAAATTTTACACTTGATTCCAAGAATATATAACACATCTTTATTAAAAGAATGCTCACTGCTCGTTCACTTGATTGATACATAAACCAATCCACATGCTGCTAGTGTGTTGTCATTTGTAAATTTCACCTTGTTCTTCGTGGCTTGATTGATTTTTACAAACCACTCTTTTCTTCCTGTCATATATGTTGAACACCCGGAGTCAAGGTACCATAGATCTCATCCTTCTGCATCTTCTCTTGCAGTCACAATCACATTTTCGATTTGTGGTATCGGTTACTACGGGCACATAACCTGTTACAAATGCTTTCTTCCACTTCTGGTAATCGGTTACCACTTTTACGTAACTGATTACCACTGCTCTCTATGCCATTTTCTAATTCAATGATCACCATCAACAATGTGCTCTCATCATCCTCTTGCCTTGTAGACTTTGCTTCATCTTCTTGTGAATCATTCTTGTTGGCATTATATTCACGAGCAAAATGTCTAAGATTTTGACAATTATAGAACTGGACATTGCTCTTATCATCTTTCCTTCTTCCTCCTCTTCCTCAATTGTTTTTACCTTTGCAATTTCTTGATCCACCAAATCTGTTGTACTTGCTTTCACCATTTTGAAATGTTGAATTGTTGGAATTTTGAGAGTCTCTTCTACCATTTTGAGGTTCGCCTTGAACTTGAATCATCAATATTCAACATCGCATACTCACAAGGTGGTTACCAATTAAATTGATCATAAACAAACAAAACTCTTTTCTCAACAATTATCACTTAACATCATGCAATAAGTCGAAGAATCATAATCGATGCCAAAAAATTGGGTCAAAACGTTCAAATCCAGTCAACACATGGTTGATGGTTGACCCGTTACGACCATGAATGCCGTCTCCCTCTAGGTGTGCTAATCATCGTCGCTGATGGTTTGAAGGAATAGTGCCTGTCACGAGGCGCTGACGGTCTGGAAGGGTTTCTCGTCATGATCGATGATGCCTGTCAGCTAGGTGAGACACGCCTTCTTCTCTGATGCAATGATGGTCAGACTATCACTTAGGGTGACGCATGTCATCGCTGGCAGAACTTTTTTCTACATTTTCTCCACTAAAATAGACCTAGATCTCCAATTTTCTCCGATTCATGACATTTCAAAGTTTAGAATTCGATAACTACGATTAAACAACAATTTTCACATTAAAAAAAATGCAATTCCAATACATATAACATTAATCATTCATATTTTTTCATCAAATCATCACATACTCATATGAACATCAATAATCCAAATTCAACACATATTTACACAGAGATTCATCACTAACAGAGTAAAATCAGAATCACAAACACAACATATTCATAGAGGTTTTTCACAAACCTTACATGATTCAATATCAACAATCTAATAAGAAAATGGGGGCAAGGGAATCCTCATTATCCCTAAGCTTAAACACCTATAACAATCCACATCCCATTACCTCGATTATGCAGAAAAATATTGAGTTCTTGGTGATGGGAGATCCTACTTTGCACTTCTCTCTTCTAGGGTATGCCTTTTTTTCTCCTTTTTCTCAAACAGATACGTGTTCTCTAAACCCTTCTACTCTAAACCCTTCTAATCTTATATGTAAATATAAAACCCTAGTTCTATTTTATTTATTTTATTCTCGCTAATTCTCTAAATTCTTAATTAATTATATCCACTTCCGTTTATTTTATCAATTCACTCTATTTACCCATAATCTCTAATTAATTAAAAACCTACCATTTCTATTATTTCTAATATTTTTATATGTAAATAGATTCTTAATTTAAATTTTTATTATTCTAAAAATAACACATAATTAAGAAAATACATCAAAAATTAAATAAAATTCTAAATAAAATTTCGAGGTGTTAAAGATGCTACCATTGTTGGTTGAGAAAATTCATGGCAATCTGATCGGTTAACTAGAATGGTTACAATGGCGCAACTGAGGAGATTATAGAAGTTCGATGTGAATTTCATGAAAATCAAGAAATGATTCTCACCGAGCACTACTACAAAAAACACATTACATAACAATGTATTACTGTGGTTTATTAAACAACCAAAGTAATATTTGTTCATTAGGTGTCTTTCATTTTTTTTATTTGTAAATAGCATATAACCAAGATTCATATAAACAACTGTTGTGATATGTGAAGCAGTGACACACTTTGAATTCCCACACCTGCAATTTTATATTTTTTTCGTTAAAAAAATGGTGTTCCCTTATTTTCTATTTATAAATAAAATTAAACAATTTTCACTGCGGTCCATATTAAGAACCGTAGTTAAATATAATGATGTTTCACCATGATTATTTTCTATCAACTGTGGTGAAATATATCATCTAAAAAAGCCAACTAATATCAGTTCATAACAAATTGTTCTCAAAGGAAACCCTAATTTCTCTCGTCTTATCTCAGTCTCTCAAAACTCTAATATAACTTCTCTCACTATTATGAATCAAGGAAAGGTTTCACAAATTTTTTCAAGATGAGACAAGTAGCTAACTTCTTTGTCTTCATTCTCCACAAATCTTTTCAATGAAAGGTGTATTCATGAAATATCTACGAGTTGATGTTATTGCTGTTCAAAAATTTTGTCTTGTTTTTCTTGTTTAAAATATACGTGAAACTTAGGGTTTATTGTTTTCTTGTTGTTAAGATGAGATTGTAGTTTTAATATTATTGTTGTTGTTGATATTAATAAAGAGTTTAAGTTATTGTTGAGGTATGTTTTTGTTTTGTTAAGGTAGTTTGTTGTTTATGTTAAGATGTTTTTTTTATAAATGTTGTTGTATGTGCTATCGTAGATGTTTTTTTATAAATGTTGTTGTATGTATTATTGTAGATGTTTTTTTATTAGATTTGTTAAAGTTATTGTTGAGGTGTGTTATTGTTTTGTTAAGATAATTTACTTTTTATGTTAAGGTAAGTTGATTTTTTATAAATGTTGTTATTTGCGTTATTGTAGACGTTTTTTTTATTAAGTTTGTTAAAGTTATTGTTGAGACATGTTGTTAAGATGAGATTGTAGTTTTAATATTATTGTTGTTGTTGATATTAATAAAGAGTTTAAGTTATTGTTGAGGTATGTTTTTGTTTTGTTAAGGTAATTTGTTGTTTATGTTAAGATGTTTTTTTTATAAATGTTGTTGTATGTGCTATTGTAGATGTTTTTTTATAAATGTTGTTGTATGTATTATTGTAGATGTTTTTTTATTAGATTTGTTTAAGTTATTGTTGAGGTGCGTTATTGTTTTGTTAAGATAATTTACTTTTTATGTTAAGGTAAGTTGATTTTTTATAAATGTTGTTATTTGCGTTATTGTAGACGTTTTTTTTTTATTAAGTTTGTTAAAGTTATTGTTGAGACATGTTGTTTTGTTAAGGTAAGTTGTTGTTAATGTTACGGTACGTTGTTGTTTTTGTTGATAAATGTTGTTGTTTATGTTTTTGTAAATGTTCTTTATTAGATATGTTTATGTTTTTGTAAATGTTCTTTATTAGATATGTTGATATTTTTGTGAAGGTATGTTGTTGTTTTGTTAAGGTAAGTTGTTGTTTATGTTACAGTAAGTTGTTGTCTTTTTGTTGTAATATGAGATATTAAGTTATATTGGAAAACAACTTACATTTATCAATGTTTTACGAGTTTTTTGCAGCTCATTATTCATATTTTACTCTTTAACAATTAGAACTTGATTCAAGACTTCTAGTTCTTCTATTATCAGTTCCTTCACTACTAGTTCAATTTCTTCTAATATAACTTAATCTATCATATTATTGATTTCTAAATTAGATTGAAAGACTATATGTTTAGTGAGCCAAAATGTTGGTGCTGAGTATTGAACCTCTGACCTCAACCTTTTACTATAATTGTTTTTTACAACTGTAGTGATATGTTATGCACTATTGTGTTTTTACCACCGTTACCAACCTATGATGATAAGAGTTTCAGGTGGACGGAGAAGAGGATGTACTTGCAAAGTTAACACTTCAGCATTCAAATTAGTGAGATCAGAGATGAGTAACTTGCAATAGTGAATAAAATTGTACCATGGTGTGGTACATTATCGTGTTTATATACGAGTGGCAGTTAAAATTGGCCTGATGAACGCAACGTGAAATGCGGGAGGCCGCTTAATTGATTCCATCTGTTGCAATGAGTATGGTGTCAGATCCCAGTGTACGACCTCTTAGTAAGAATTTATCTGTTCGTCATCTTTAAACGAATAAAACTATGAATCATTTATCTGTTCGTCTTAGAATTTATATAGTCTTATTGAATCATTTGGTCAACCTAAAACAAATATCATAAACTTTTAACTAATCACAACTAACTTCTATAACAAATTTCTAGTTCACTTTAAACTTCTTTCCACTGCTTCACAACACTCACTTTATTAAAATGAAAAACCTCAACCTTAGATGATCATCATATATTGAATTTGGCTAACAGAACTCTACTAAAATTGAAATAAAGCAGAAAAGAGAATAAAAAACGTTTAACTATCATACCATAAAAGCATAAATACATGATTAAAATCTACGAATTTATGTTATGAGAATCATATATCCCATACAACTTTCATATGTGGCATTTTATCATACACATGGCAAGACATGTGATGAAAAAGACACAAATCAAAAGTTTGTTTTCGTCATCCCATTTTTAGCAAATAGATTCTACAAATGTTTAACAAACTCTAAAGACAACTACAACTTTTCCCAATATATTACAAAATGTTGACCAACTCTTACAAAACAAAGACAAAACAAAAAAAACATAATTTTACTTTGTTATTTGTACATCAAAATAATTCATTGATTATTTATCATAGGTAAACCCATAAAACTCATAATCCAAATCTATATTCAAAACACCAATATTTCCAACACTATGCTCATTCACCAAATGAAAGGGTTATATGAACCCTCTTTTGTTTCCTAGCTCTAAAAATTGATCATGTTGGCCTAAAGAAATATCATAGTTTTTAGTTTATTGTTTGAGAGTCCTCAAAGAACAACTTCTACATACAGATCAAAGAAAAAGAAATGATTTCTCATAAAAATTAGGAAATATAAACTTTATAAAGTATAATTCTACATTAGTTAACAAAACCGTTGGTTTGATAAAGTAACCGTTTTCCACAATCGAATGTGATGCAAATATGCAATTCATCACAATAATGCTATTTCTTAAATTAAAACTACTCCCCAAGTAAACAACACAAAATTGTATGAATTCGAAATTGTAACCGACATTTTAGAAGGTACGTCTCAATTATTTAAAATACTACAATGCCAAACATAATGTCATTATTGGAGGTTTTATAATTTAATAAACTATAGGATAACTTTATTCACTTTTATGGGATGCAACTTAAAAATTTAAAAAAAAAAAAAAAAAAAACTTTAGGCAAATTGGTCTTTTAATTATGTACACACAAAAGAAGTTCATTGCACTGTTGTCCATCTCAAACTTCTGCCAACCAAACCAACACTATAATGCCTCTACACCTTCCTCTTATATGCCAGAATCTGAATCACCACAAAAACAAAGAAAAAAGAGTTTAGCATTTACTTAAATAACACCGACACTGAAACTTATGATCAAAGTCATTCGTTAGCAAAGATATGTCTAACGAATGACACTGACACATAAATATTTAATTAATTTATAGTGTTAGTATTGAGTATTGTGTTTCCGTGTCTGTGTCGGTGTTTCATTAAAAAGACAACTTAATACTCACCAAATGCCCCCTTTTAGATATAGATTTGGATCTAATCTCTGCCACAGTTTCATGAGCTTGCAGAAGTTCCAATTCATCTTTTAGTGGATCTATAACCAGCGATGTTAGCTCATCACATTCCGCAACTGATTTCTCATCAGCTGACTTGTCGTGGTTTATACTGCTGCATCCTTTAACCGCCAGTATCTCAACTTCTTCAACTGTCAAAGGTGTCTGACTAGCAACATACTATGAAAAAAATACAAAAATGTTAGACAATCTTCAAAAGAAAACAACATTGTTTCGTTAACAATGCATACTATGCAATCATTTTCATCCGATAGGCAGAGTTAAACAAAGCATTATCGATTCCTACTCGTAAAAAAAAATACTATTACTGCCAAAAAATAGCAATCGAAAAAAAATTATCTCACTTCATAAAGGTTCTTGACAGACAAAGTTGGTCGACAACATAGGTGAAGCTGCTCCAAACTTGGTGTAGGAGCTTCTTTGTCCGGAGAAACAAACATGAGATGAACATCAAACTGTAAATAAAAATATTACGTATATTTGTTAAATTGAATTGAAATATGAATACAAGTTTGATAATAATGAAGTAATAAGTAACAACATTTTTTGTCAGTTCATTACATGGAGAAAAAAGAAGAAGAATAACGTATACCTCATCGGTGTTTTCATTCAAGCTTTTGAGATAATCAACCAATCTAGACATTCGACCGCTGCGAGAATTTTTGCTGTTGCTACCACCACCACTGCCATGTCTTGTGTTACTTCTAAAACCACCTCTTCCCCAAGTAAGCTTCCTAGGCTTTGACACCTGCCTTGAAATTCCTCGATTTTCTCTACTTATATCCATATCACTTTCCACACTTCCACCATCGGGACTTGCCATTGATGACGAGGGCTGAGAGGAGCGAACTCTGGTCCATCTCTTTCGTTTTCTCTGCCGGAGTTCTGTGCCCCGTTCGTCACCGGAAGATGAGTCCTTTTCATTATTGCCATTTTCCTCCTCGTTTTCTTCAGATCCTTGAATATCAGCAGCTTGGTTTTGTCTCCTGGATTGAAGGTTTCTTTGATTACGCTGTGATCTTGTCACAAATGAACTCGGTGTATTATCTTTACGTCTTTTGGTTAGTGCTTCAGATTGCCGCTGAAATACTTTTGCTATTGAAGCTTGAATCTGCCAGAAAAAAATGTAAACTTCAAGACTTAATAATGAACAAGCGTTAAATAAATATTTATTTTATGAAACATGTATTTTGTCGGTAATCAGTATGCTACAGAAGCCATGCATAAATATATTTGCTCAATAAACATTGACCTGCTTATTTCGGTTCTTTTCTTCTTCACGAAACTCAAGCTCCTGCAATGGAACAGAATGGCATCACAAAAGTTGAATTTTACGAAAGGTGCACGTAAACAGGCCGTGTATATATTAGTACAAAGCAGTGAACATGTAAACTTATACCTCTTCCTCATACTTCTCAATATTTGGATATAAAGTAGCAATAAGGGCATCATAGTTTGGATCATCTCGCAGAGAGCGACGGCTGGCACAGTGTGTGCGGCAAGCAGGGCATTCATTGTTCCTGAGATGATATATATACCAACATTATATCGTTTTTCTAATAAGCATAGTAGAGACAAGAACATAAATAACGTGGAATCATTCATGTGATGTGACGTACCCCAGTCGCATTGATTTGTCAATGCATTCCCTGCAAAAGCGGTGCAAGCATTCCATGACAGTTCTTGTTTTCTTAATAATACCTGTTCAAACACAAAAAAATGCCTGGTCAGTCTTCCAGAAATCAGCATTCAGGAAATGTTTATCATGATTCAAGCATAAATTAAGCTGCAGGTTTGGAAAAAAACTTACCAAGGCAAATTGGACATTGGACATCTTTACGAATATCCGAAAGTTCTACGTACACATATCTGCAAGCAAAACAAGTAAAGAAGCATATATGATATATTTATATAAATTGGAAACAAGTGACATCCTTTCAAGACTGTTAACAATTATGATTCATGAGTTAGGACTTGCATACAATGCATCTTTGTTAGAAGTATTAAGTGATTAATGAATGCAAACTATGAAGTTCAATGAAGTTAAGTGATTAATGGATGCAAACTATGAAGTCCAATGAACTTAGCTATGATGATTTCTACAGGAAAAAGAAAAGATAAATTACAATCACATATACATCCAACAACCTCGAAACCTCGAAACCTCAGAAATGTGGAACTCCAGTATAACTTCAATGCATATCAACACGAAAACGGACACAAACATTTTTAAACGAAGTTCGACAGAAAACACATAAAAAGGTAATTGGTTAGCAAGTTATGAAACTTGAAGGAACTAGTTGGGGGAAAAACTTAAAGGACTAATATGGTGAAAATAAATAACATCAAGGAAAGATGGAGCAATTTTGCCTAAAAATATAAACCAAAGCAACATGATATTCTGAATTATCAATTCCTATTACATCATGTAAACAAGTACTCCCTCTGATCCTATTTTTAAGAAAAAGTTTACTTTTTAGATACATTGAATAACTAATGTTCATGGACAATATATAGACCAGATATATCGGTTACTCAATGAATCTAAAAAGTAAAAATTTTCTTATAAATCAGACCCGAGAGAGTATATGTTTTTCCAACACAGTCAGCATTAGTGTAACATGTAGATTTTGCCAACAAGGTAACAAACTTCCCCAGACATGCAAAATTTTCATAATCAACTTGCACTGTTAAACAGCATGTTTATAATCAAGAACTGCTTTCAAGGACAATGTTCATAAGAAGAAGAGAAGCTAATATTTAAATTAGTTCTTCATTTAAAACTTAAGCATGAGACTCAAGAACTCATCAACATTATGATAAAGCATCAAACTATCATGAATTTCACTGTTTTAGAAGACAACCACAGTGTATCAAAAGGCACCTAAAGGCCTGTCTAAAGTACTGAGACAATGCAACAGAAGTGGTAAGCATGCAGATTAAGATGCATGCCTAAGACATGCCTTTCAGGTTGAGGCATGCCTATCCGGCTTTATTGATAACTATGATGAAAAACAGAAAAGGGCATCGATGTAAATTCATGATTACATGCAGAAGAGGTAGAATAGTCTGAATGTTAAGAAAATAACTTGGCAGTTTCTTCATTTTCTGATGTAAAAGCCTTTCTTCAGCGAAACATGCGCATTTTGGCCCCTAAAGCCACCATGCGCAGGAATTCATTTGACTCAAGGCTCTAAAAACATGATATGATATTCAAAAGTTGAACAATGCAACCATGCCAAATGGTATATGATAACCCATCAAAAAAACTGGTTTTAACCTTTTTCCATACAAATCAACACAACTAGTTAACATGGTTACTCTCAGAACATTCTGATAAACACAACTTGAACTCTACTTAACCAAACAAGTCCCAAGATTAGTAAAGTTCAACAGTTGCAACTCTAGCATGACACACTCTAAATAATGAATTCATCCATCTCTCGAGAAATGAAATCACAGATGTTGATCAATGCTTAATCCAAAGCTATCAAAAGTAACAGACTAAGTCAAGAACAATTATAATCAAAACATGCAAACAACAATGATGAATCAAATAGCACGCGATTCAGAAAATACAGACATCACAACTCAAATGACATTGTCATCTATCATCAATTCAACTATGCAAACACACGAATAGCAAAATTCACACCCGACATCAACCTCAAAATAAACACACAACAACAAAACATGAATCTAGTAAAACAAAGTACGAAGCAGAAGTTAAGAAGCAATGCATATGAACGAGTAAGAGAAAGAGAAAGTACTCAGGTTTTTCTTCAGAGTCAGAAGACGGGGTTCCATCGGAATCTGAAACAGAAAAAGATGAAAACTTTAGAGCACGAAGAAACGCAAAACCAAAACAAACTTCAACCCAGTTCACAAAAACCAATTGGGTCAAAGAAAAACCATGTGATACAAAATCTAAACGAGAAAAATCTCTAAAAATAAGCTGAAAAATTACCCTGTGATTTTTCCTTATCGTCGTTATGGTGCTGCCCTTCTTCATCTTCATCTTCATCATCATCCTCAGCCTCTTCTTCATCTTCATCTTCTTCTCCTTGCTCCTCCTCCTCCTCATCGTGCTCTTCCTGATCATCATCGTCTTCTTCATCTTCCTCTTGTTCGAGTTGATGCTGTTGGTCGATGAAGTTTGGGTCGCGGTTGTTCGGTTGATGCTTGACATGGCGAGAATAGTGAAGATGCTGTGAAGTTTCTTCTTCGTCCATTGACTCGGGTAAGGAACGCTTCTGGGCTGGCATTGCTGCTCGCAGAGAGAGATTGTTGGCTCTGTCGCGAGTTGAAGAAGAAGAAAAAGAGAAAGAAAGAAGAATAATGAGATTGAGATTTCGGTATAGGTCTATTTATTCTAAGAAAAATTGTTTTTTTGTTATTTTATTATATTAGTTCGGGTGGATATGAACTCGGATATGGATCTTGGATTTGAATCGGATGATTTTGACATAGTTATTGAGACTCGATTAAACGATGTCGTTTTAGTTTCGCTATATACATTGGTGACAAATGGTGAAAAATACAAATGATAAGCCGACATAATTAGAGATCTTTGGTTCAAATTCAATTTAAAAATATAATCGTGTAAAATCTTTTAAACTTGAAAATGAATTTTATAGTTTGTTCTTTGTCCCGAAAGATAAACCTAAAGATACACGTCTAGATAATTATGTATATTGATATTTATTATATAGTAACTAAAATAGTAAGTAAATGTTATTTTTTAAAGGTTTACAAAGTAAATTTTTAGTCATTAGAATACATGATTTAAACATTAATGTGGTTAAAATCGAGTTAAATAGAATCTTATAAGCAATTTTTCAATATTAAAATGTAGTTAAATATAGTTTATATTTGTTTTAAAAAAGTTGAACTCATAATTAATTTACATAGGGGTTTGATGGTATTTTGATTGTTTTTCGTGAGTAGTTTATCTTCAATTTCTAATAAGTTTGATCTTTATTAAGCACATTTTACTTTTGTATGTTTATTTTCTTTTCATTTCAAGTGTTCTAGATACAAATGGGACAAGTTGGAGCGAAATTCGGGAAAAAACGCATGAAGAGTTCATAAAAGGAAACTTCCATAAGCAAAACCAAAGCCCATTATTGTTTGACTATAGCCCTTCTACGGTCGTAATGGCCCCAAACCTTTTCCTTTTTTAAAATAGCACGTGGTACTAAAACTAGGGAGCAGTACGACCTTACCGTAGTGGGTGTTATGGCCGTAGTAAGTCCAGATCCGTGTAGGATTTCATTTTTTTAGTTTTTTTTTTTGCCTTTCATTTTTCAATTGTTTCTTTTCACCTTTGTGGCCTATTTACACAAATTTATCATCATAATTATAGACTTAGGCCAATATAAAGGCTTTAACATTGAGCTATGAACATCAAGTTTTTTATATACGATAGTCCTCTTAAACAAAGTTTATTTTCTCTGCATTTTATTTCCTGCAAAGCTTGTTTTCTTGTTATCGTTAGAAGTCTCTATGGAGTAGTTTGTAACAAATATTTCACGGTAATACAGGTAATTTCTCTTTTGTTTCTTTTATATTATTTTGTAATGTTTATGCTTTCATCCATTACCATGTATGTTTTTATTTTTACCTTGCTTGAAGAGAATCCATTAAGATTTAGGATTATGGGGTTTATCTCATGAAAGACCTCGTGTAAATTCTCCACAATTTCATTACGAGAAAATTTATAAAGATTGTTTTGGATTTCTGTTTTAAACACATATATTTACGAAAGTAGAGATGTCTTTAGATACCAATCACATACTTAAAGAGTGTGAATTGGTATCTGAACTAGAAAAATCAGACATTTGAGTTTGCAACTATGAAAGTGTCTCAAACTCAATTAAGAAAGTCTCATCTTCAATAGATGCACTTAAAATTGATCCTGAACGAATGTGTTAGAGAGTATTTGTCAGAACCACTTCCAGCCGATAAGTTAGAGTGTGCCTGATTGGTGGCACCAACCTTAAGAATGACAAAGCTCAAGTGTGTGATATTTTGCTGGATAAAAATCTCAGTATTCAAAACACATGCTTTGAACTTCTCACGTCACATAATTCTAAAGCTAAAAAAGCATGTGACAAAGCATGTGTTTTGAATACTGGGATTTTTATATGAGTTTTTTTAAGCATGCTTCCTCAAAATCTCATATATGAGTTTTTATATGAAAAAAATAAATTATCTGGTCATTATAAATGACAACTTAGGGAAAGGTGAGACTGGAAAATTTCTAGTTATCTTAAAATGATACCAAAAATCTATAGGGTACAGCATTGAGGACTTGAAAGGGATAAGCTCATATACTTTTATGCACAAGATCCTGCTAAAAGAGGACTATAAGCCCTCTAGAGAGCATCATAGGAGATTAAACTAAAATATGAGAAAGGTATTTATAGATGATTTCTCAGTTTACGGATCGAGTTTCAAAAGATATCTAGCAAACATGGAAGAAGTGCTTGAGAGGTACATTAAAGTTAACTTAGGTTTACACTAGGAGAAATTACATTTTGTGGTCAAGGAGGGCATGGTGCTTAGGAATTTAGTGTCCAGTAGAGGGATAGAGGTAAACAAGGCCAAAATTGAGCTTATAGAAAAATTGAAACCTCTTACCTCTATTAGAGAAGTTAGAAGCTTCCTAGGCCATGTAGGTTTTTATTGTCGATTCATCTGACATTTCTCCAAATTCTCAAAACCTGTAACATATCTCGTTATGAAAGATGTTGAATTTAACTTTGATGAGCATTTACTATAATCCTTCTAAAAACTAAAAGAAACATTGATCTATGCGTCGATAATTCAACCTCCAAATTGGAGTATCTCGTTTGAGAACATGTGTGATTTTAATAACTACGTTGTGGGCACTATTTTGGGCAAAAAGGAGGATAAAAATATGCATGTTATTTACTATACAAGGAGAACCTTTGATGAGGCCCAAATCAATTATGCGAAAATGAAAAAAGGAACTTTTAATTGTGGTGTTCACAATTGGCAAAAAAATTTCTTACTTAGTTGGTTAAAAATAATCATTTATATCAATCATGCAGCTAGTAAATATTTTTCTAGGTAAAAAGGATGTTAAGCCCAGATTGATTTGTTGGATTTTGTTTCTTCAGGAGTTCAATTTAGAAAGTAGGCAAAAGAAGGGGAATGAGAATATGGTTGAGGATCACTTGTCTAGATTAACTAACATAAGAAAAGAAAAGTTACATCTAGACGACTCTTTTGCCTATGATAATTTGTTTGTGCTAATACAAAGCAAAGTACCATGGTATGATGACTTTGTTAAATATCTTAATGCTGGGGTCCTACCTCCGAATATGAAATATAACAACAACAAAAAAATTCTTTTATGATTTAAGGAACTATTACCAGGATGAGCCTCTTCTTTTTAAGAGAGATGCCGATATGATTTTTCAAAGATGTGTCCCTGCAGAAGAAATGGAAAGTGTCATGACCCAATTTTATGCTTCCGATTATGTCAGGCATGCCAATGCATCTAAAACCACTTCTAAAATACTCCATGCTAGTTTGTATTGTAACACCTATTCAAGAATGTGCACTCATTTATCAAAAAATGTGACTAGTGTCAACGCACTGGCAATATTTTAAAAGAAATGATATGCCTTTAAACAACATCCTAGAAGTAGAAAATTTTAATGTCTGGGGATTGACTTCATGGGGCCATTCCCTTCTTCCTTAGGAAACTAGTACATACTCATAGTAGTCGAATACATTTTGAAGTGGATTAAGGAAGTTGTCACTCTTACAAACGATGCTCAAGTGAGGATTAAGTTGATCAAGAAAATTATTTTCTCAAGATTTGGTGTACCTAGGTTGGTGATAAGCTATGGAATATCTCATGTAAAACACATATTAGCAACCCTTTACTATTCACAAACTAGTGTCCAAGTAAAAGTCTCCAATAGAGAGATAAAAGTCATTTTGGAAAAGTCAGTATCCTTTTTTCTAGGAAAGATTGAGTCATAGATGATTCACTTTGGGAATAATGAATGACATATAAAACGCCAATTTGGATTACCCCTTTTAGGCTTATATATTGGAAATCATGTCACCTTTCGATGGAACCAGATCATAAGAAAATTGGGAAATAAAGGCCCTTAATTTAGATTTAAAAGTTGTCGCTGAGAAGAGAAATTTGCAATTTATTGAATTAGATGAATTGAGACTTGATGTATATGAGAACTATAAGCTATATAAGAAGAAAATAAAGAGATGGAATGACAAATGAATTTCAAAAATAAACTTTATAGAAGAGAGCTTGTCTTGCTATTTAGCTCTAAGTTGAAGTTTTTTCTGAGAGAACTCCATTAACAATGGTCTGGGCCTTTCCAAGGAAGAAAGGTAACATTGTATGGAGTCATTATTGTGTGGAATGAGTCTATTAGTTTGTTTATATCAAAAATATAAAGGCTCAAGCATCATGTAATCAGAGAAGATATTGAGAATGGGGAATTCTTCACTTTGAAAGACACACCTTTAAGAGCTGCACAGATTAAGTCAAGCTAATGACTTTAAACAAACAATGCATGAGAGGTAACCCATAAATTTTAAATAATAATGTCTTTTTCTTTCCATGTGTTTTAAGTTTTTGTAGATAAATAAAAGAAGCTCACATGATTTAAGGAAGATAATGGTTTGGAGAGTTAAAATGAAGTCTAGAGGAAGAAAATATGTCAAAGAAAAGGAAAATGATGGAAATGTGAAAAAGACCCTAGAAACCAAAAATTGAACCAAAAAAATCCAAAAACATTGGGCTCGTTATGGCTTGCTCGTAGTGTGAATTACGGAACGTAATGAGCTCTTTCAGCTTTGCCACACAAAAAATTAGGGGGGGGGGGGGTACTATAGTCTGCACATAGTATGTATTACGAACCATAGTACTCTCATTACCCCCTCCATATAAGATTCTAGCAAGTATTACGAGTTAAGCATAACACTTGCTACGACTTGTAATACCCCTAACACCTTTTCCCTATCATTTTTTTCTATCTTTGAGTGGTGGACCCCAAACCAATTCCCACCACTAAAAATTCAAAATCGGCCCACTATAACTCCTAAGCTTCATTTTTTTTACTCATTTCAAATTTCCTCTCTCTCTAAACTCAAACACTCTTTCATCTTCTTCAACCACTCTTTAAAACACTAATACCTTCATAGTCATTTCACCTTCAATAAAACATTAATAAATTCACTACCCACACCACACAAATCATTTCCACTCCCCTAAAAACTCAATTGCCAAACTCTTACACAAATAATTTCCACTCCCCTAAAAACTCCATTGCCAAACTCTTACACACCAAAACCTTATCAAAACTACCCGAAAAACACAAAAAAAACCCACAACTCACATTTTCTTCACATGTTCATCAATGGTACAAAAAAGAGGTAGCTAGTGCAAAGAACCTGAAACTTCTACTCATAATCAAACTTTCGGTGTGCAAAGGAAGAAGAGGAGCAGTTTAAAATCTTACTCGTACAGATATTTTTCATGTCACCAAAATATCAAGGAAACTATGATGTGTTTGCCAAGTGGAAAATCACCCGACAAAGATTGTTGATGACGATACTCTCATCACTCTTATGCGAAAAATGAAGTTGATTGGTTATTTCATCTATTTATTGAAGATCATTGTCTGGCCCTATAAGAGTTTGGGGAAATTTTCAAACTGTTTACTGAAGGGCATGACCTAGGGAAGTTAGTCCCATACAAACGTGGATGCCAATTTTTGGGGAAATCTATTAGTCTGATGGGCCTAGAGCATCATACATCTAAAAACCTTATGTAAGGTAAATTAAAAAAAGGTTAGCATTGTTTACTAGTAAATTTAGTAAATAATCACGAGTTTGGTTCAATTAAGAGATTAAACTCGAAAAATCTCAATGAGAGTTTTGTGTATAAAGAAATGCAAAGAGAAAAGTGTTTGTGATTAAAGTTTAATGTTTGAATGATGATGAACTAAGAATGCTAATTCAAGTATGCTCTGGATAAATATGATGAACAAAAACAACAAGAATTGTTATAAAATAACTACTATAATTGAAAAGAACTTAAAAGAAATCATGCACATATTCATCTCAAACTCGTTTCTCTCTGTAACTCAGATACTTTGAGTTCTATAAGAATTTCTAATAAGAATTGTGACCTCTAATTCTATACGAGAAGTATGTTATATAATACTACATTGATAACCGTCGACAATAATCACTTCTTTGACGCTTAACACATAACCTAATATGTGTGTTTCCATCCTTTGACGCGCTTCCATGTATCTTGGTCTTCAAAGGTAAAAACTAATGAAAAAATAAAACATCATGTTGATAACTGCTTTGAACATCTTAACTGCTTCTATCGAGAGTCTTTGATCAACACTCATAGTGTTGAGATATCTTCATATCACATAGTCAGTGGACTTAAGAATCTCTTAAGTACTTAACACCTAGTAGATGTGTCAACTTTGAAAATGGTCGAAGATCTGATTTATGAAACCCTTTTCATGATTCTGAACATGTTTCGAAGAGAGAGTGATCCTAATCTTGTGGATTTGTTCCTGAGACTCCTCCAAACCATCCTTTGTATATATTCAACAGATAGGTTATTCGAACTATCTTAGTCAACATAACTAGTATGTCGAAGCCTTTGGTTCAAGATCTTGACACTTAGCACTCTCGATGCATCTATTACCGTTATTTGTTAATTTTCTTCGACTAAAATTTCCCGGCTAACAAGCACATGCTAGTTTTGCTAAGGGGATAATACTGGTGTCGCTACTCAGCGCGAGTTGTTTTTTATTTATGCCATGATAAATAGTGAAGAGACAAATTTTGGTTGTTTTTTGGCTACATATTTGGAAATGGTTTATAAAGCACCTTCTAAGAATATAACGATCGAGGGATTGATTACCTCGTTTTTGAATTCTTAAGGTTTAAGTTATCCGAGGGAAACCCTCTTGATATCCTAGGTAGACTTACAATAAACATAGAGGCATTGTTAGAAATTAATATGGTCTTCCATTCTAGAGACTATTATACTTTCATCGTAAGATATAAAGAAATGCCCAGTCTACCGAACCAAAGAAGGGTAACATTACACAATAGAAACAACTCACTATATAATTGTGACATCCTACACCTAAAAGACTTGTTAGAGGAAGAAAATAATATTGTCCCAAATCCACCCCACAAATGGTCCCATGGAAGATTCCTACATCATCATAACTCCTCCTCATACCTAAAGAGAATCTGAGCATACATAGATTGACCATGCCTGTAGAGATCGGATAGAAGAATAAAAGTTGAGACAAACTCAGATGATAAAAGAAATGTACCATTGGCATTTATCTCAAGGCCATTTTCCACCTCCTCGTTCTTCCTGGGAATTTCCTATTTCCCTTCTTTACTTCCTAGTAAAACATTTGGGACAATGTTTAGGTTAAGTGTGGGGGAATTCTATACTTTCTTGTTTGTTTCTTTGTTGATTTTACTTTGTTTGTGTGTGTTGTTATATATACTGATCTGAAAATCTACATATACTAATGAATCATGAGAAATGAATAAATTTTAAAATTTTGGTTTGGTGCATTGTATGGAAAGTAATTAACTTGTCAGATGAAAGGCATAGGCTTAAGGATTTTGAGAAAGGTTTGGCAACTATTCTAATCCTAATGCCTAAAGACTTCAGAAAAGATATTGGTTTAGCCTATTTTGACTTGTAGTCTTAGTTGCTTTATGACCTTTTTATAAATTCATATTTTGATGGTCTGGCATAATGTGATATATTTTTTGTGTTGATATAGCAAATTTAGAAAGAAAAAATTTAAAGGCAGTAAAAGGCAATTGCGCTTACTAAGTTGGGTAACTTTCACCTGGTTATTCAAACCAAAGGCTAAGATAAAATAAAATTGTGAGTGAATAAAGAATTGTTTAATAAGAGTAAGTCGGATAACCCTTAACCGATTGTCCTTCCTAAAAGTTATACAAATCCAAACAAAAAATTTACTTTGCTCTAAACATCACAAATTTTAACTTATGAAGGAATGTAAAAAATGCCTTAAAATGATCATAAAGGTTTTTTTTAAGAAAAAAAGGTAGGTACGTAGACGCATAGTCAAAACTATGGTGGAGTTGTTATCTTTAAGAGGGGATTTAGTAAGCGTTTTCATTAGATATTTAAGAAAAAATGAGTATTGAATTATGTAAACTTATGTTGAGGCAGAACATGGATTAGAAGTGAGTACCCAACATGCATCCTTTCAAATTATTTTAATCATGTACTTAGAATATATCAAGAAGTCATCAATAAAAACAACCATAAACTAATCTAAATATTAGATGGAATATTTTAATCATGTACTCCATGAATACTCTGGGTGCATTAGACACTCCAAATGGCATTACTGAATACTTGTAATGACCATATCTCATTTTGAACACAATCTTCGGAATATCTTCTGGTTTCACACGAATCTGATTATAACCCGAACGCAAATCAATCTTGTTAAACACATAAGAACCAACCAACTTATACATCAAATCAATAATCCTTGGAAGTGGATACTTATTCTTGATTGTAACCTTGTTCAATTATCGATAGTCAACATACAACCTCATGCTATCATTTTTCTTCTTGACTAGCAATATCGATGCACCCCACAAAGAAACACTCTGCCAAATAAACTTCTTCTCAAGGAGATCTTCCACTTTCTTCTTCAATTCATCTGACTCTGAAGTATACATTCTATAAGGAGCAATCAATATAGGACTAGTATTAGGTACTAAGTCTATGGCAAACTCAACCTTACGCTCCGACGGGAAATCACTGATGTCCTTTGGGAACACTTCCGAAAAAATCACATACCACTGGTAAATTTTCCAATCGTAGCTTTACTTTTGTCCTTCATCGAAGCTACCATCATAAACACCTTGGCATCACTTGTAATAAACTCTAAAAATGACATCGACCAGTTGTAGCAGTTGATATGAATAGGTTGAACTCCAACCAGTTCATTTCAAAGATAACATCGAGATTTCTCAAAGGTAGACAAACTAAGTCCATCCCAAAAACTCTTACCAAAAGTAGTAAGTGGACAATTCAAACAAACCCACAAAGTAGTTACCGGACCTAGAGCGGGGGTGTTAACAATCATACTCCCCACCGTAGAAGATAATTTCAAACCCAACCTCTTAGTACAATCATGGGAAACAAACGAATGTGTTAAACTAGTGTCAATAATAGCAATCAGTAAGATACTATTAATAAAACATGTACCTCAAAAAAGAAAAGACTTTTCCTTCATATCGTGCCTTTTTTTGTTTCTGTAATTGGTACTGATGTGATCATGCTCTCCGCAATTACAACAAGTCAACCCAACACTCTTGCAATCTATAACACAATCACCTGTCTTCCTACACTTGAAGCACATATGAACTTTATTTTTACATTCATTAGCATGGTGGCCCAACTTACCGCACTTTAAACACTTAACAGAAGCGGGAGTCTCTCCCCCACTTGGCTTTTTCTCATTTGAAAATACGGCTTCTTAAGATACTGATTCTTCCCCTTCCTCTCACTAATGCTCTTATAGTAAGTAGAACGAGCCTTGTTGTACTCATCATAAATCCTACACTTATTCACCAGCGTATGAAACATGTAAATCTCCTGTTAATCGGTACCTTGCTTAATCTCAGGACGCAATCCATTTTCAAACTTAATGCACTTCGAACCCTCCACATCCGTACCATTATAGTGTAGACAGAACTTCACAAGTTCCTCGAACATGGTAGCATACTCGACAACTATCGTGTTTCCTTGCTTAAGCTCAAGGAATTCAATCTCTTTCTTGCTGCCCACATCTTTAGGAAAGTATTTCTCTAGGAATTACGCTTTAAAGACAACCCAAGTGATCTCAACACCCACAACGTCTATGGCGTGCACTATCCCACCAATATTCAGCTTCCTCAGACACATGTGAGTACCAAAGAATACTTTATATTCCTCAATACAGGCCATCACTCGAAAAATCTTCTCGATTTCTCTTAGCCATACTTAAGAACTCTCTAGATCATATTGTCCCTTGAACACCAATGGATTATTCCTCTAAAATTTCCCCAAACCATGGAACTTATCACCAGCCTGATTATGCTGACCCTGCAGCATTTAAGCCAATAACTCCAGAGCTTCAGCAATAACGTGATTGTTTCTTCCATCTATTCTACACAACATCAAACAAATATTAGAAGAAAAATGCATCGATAGTGTTCATAAATATGTCGTATACTAGGGAATAGACAACATTATGAAACCTGGCCAGATGTACCAACTAGGCTCTGATACCACTATGTAACACCCTAAACGCCGAAACACAAAATAAAGTGGAAATAACACAAATACACATATAGGGTGTCACTCAAACACAAATTAAACCTGCTCCATAAAACGGGTTATATAAAACATACATTAAATTAAACATCTGTCATCATATGCTTTCCCTAACATAGGCTCTTCACAGTGGAAATAAATCAATAGCCAATTAAGCATGATAACGTAAAACAAGGTTATGGCTAAATGCCTTCAACATCAATAATATCACAAATAATGACAATAGTGAAACAAATTGTTCACCCATCTAGTATTACAGATTAGAGCAACGAATTCTAAATAATCAAATAAAACAGGAAAAAGAAGAACAACCTCTATGTCATCATTCAACTTGTAGGTAGCTACTTATTTACCTACTTATATGTACCCCAATAAGGAGCACACAACCACACAAACAACAAAGGGGTGAGAATACGATCATAATATATAATGGTGCAAAAGTATGCAAGCGTAGCCTAAACAAACATCCACGATTATACAACATAATTCATTCCCATGCATCACCAGAGTATTCTCAATCACCAACATCAACATAATAATTCAATATAGGTGCAAATAATGAATGCAAATGTATTTAACCCACAACTCAACAATGCATGTGGTACCATTATGGACAACACATTTCCATCTCACTCCTAAAACCCTGTCATAGAACCAGAGCACACTAAATCGTTATCATCCCCGTATGTAACGCTTCATTGATTCCCATATGGAACCAGCTACTCAATCTTTAATCCTCAGCATAGGACCAGAGCATACTAAAATTTGTTACTTTCACCATAAGCAACACTTCACTAATTCCTAATTGGAATTAGTTACTCGCTCCTGAATCCATACCACCATACCAAAGCACACCAAAAATTGGACTGAAGCCCGTACACCACGATGCATGATTCACCATAACATGTAATCTCACAAAAAATAATCACCATGCAATTATCGTATAATCACCATAGTAAACAACAACATCATTCTCCATATAAAAACATGTGAATTAAATCAATCGAGATAAGAAACAACATTAAACACCTCCAAATAGTGGCCAAACAGAAGCTAATTCATAAAATCACATCAAAAATCAGAATGACAAAACAATTCCATACAACTAAGCGAATGACGCTCATTTTTACAGTGTGACGGATTACTCGTCACCAAGGTGATGCCCGTCACCGAACACGTCAATTCAAATGTCACCTCTGTGACGATCGTCCCAACCAACCAAACCTAGGGACCATGACAGTCTACCTCTCAGGCAACTGACGCCCGTCAGTGGCTTAAACAAGATGACGACCAAGGCATCATTTGGTGATGCCCATCACCCTGAACCAAAACAGAACATGCATTTTCTTTATTGGAGTTCAAATTAGAACTCCAATTTTCATTCCCCAAACCCCTAATCGAACAACAATAATATGTAATATAATATCTAACATCGAAGCCTCAATTATCCATCAATTAACCGTGGATTTGTCATGGTTTTTTCATCAATTTCACAACAATATATGAACACACTCTCATACTAATTCTATCAACAAGAACACATCATTTTCATGGCAAAACAATGCATGAAAATCATACAACATAACACATAATCATACAATTACAGATCTATGTCATGTTCATCATTCAATCTTTAAAAGGGAAAAGGTTGTGAAAATTATAATGGGATTAAGGATTTCCCTTTAACCAATCATGCAATCTACATCAATATTAGGAGCAATTCCTCTTACCTTAGATTTTCCAGCAAAACTCTTTAAAACTCTTTTAATTGAGATTCTTCCTATGCCCTAGCCTTTGCCTCTTTCAGCACAAATTATATTTTCACGTACACTATTTTTCTCCCAAAACTCTACTAACTATTATTAGTAACCTAATCTCTCTCAATTAGTAACTTCCAAACTTACCCTCACTTATCTTCCTATTCACCAAATTACCCCTCTTAATGCTAATATTATTTCAATAATAATACTAATAATATTCTCCCATATTTTCTACTATTCTCTACTCATCTTTTTATTCCAATAAATAAAATAAAATATCTATATTCTAATTATTTTAATCACAATTATCATTATTCTAGTATTATTAATTATGTTATTTAATTAAATAAGTAGAACTATGCACTACCAACCAAAAGCATTAAATACTTCTACTAACCACCCAAACACCACCTAATGCACATATAAATTGATTTAAATAGTTAAATACAAACAATTTCAATTACATAAATAAATTATATAAACGGAGAGTTACAACTGTCAGACAAATTTTGAATAATTTGTGAATTTGCTTGAAGTTGTTTGTCCTTCAGATGGTTCAAGTAAACTGAAAATCCAAATTCATACGAATCACAAAGCCAAGGTTGATGACCAAAGTCCAAAGCAATGGCATGATAAAAGTTTTATTCTTTTAAAATGCTTCATTTATGATTAATGTTTGACTAGATGTGAGTTATAGCATGATTATGAATTAGTTTCTTATATAAAATTTGATTTTACTATTGTCTAGTAAAAACATGTCAATCTGAGTAAGAATCTTAAGCCTACGAAAGTGAGATGTGTTCATGTTTTACATAAATAGTGAAAGTGAACATGCATATTAACTATGTGTATTTTGCATTAGTCTTGCTACTACCTAATAGGTTTTAAGTCATAGATATGATCAATACATTATTTGATTTTAATTGAAAACCACTTGGAAAAAAAGCTTACTTAGTGAATGTTTGATCCTTTGAGCCTAAAATGATTTTTTTTTATTCTTTAAATGTTACAACCTTAGCTGATTTAAAATAAAAATAATATTCACCACCCTGTCTTAAGGATACGAGAGCACTTAAAAATGCAAGGGTATTTAAAAAAAGGGAAAGTTGGGGAGAAAAGGAAATTCATGAAAAAGAAAATCAAGAAGAAATGATGAAGGAAAATAAAAGAAAAAGAAAATCTTTTTGACAAAACAACTCAAAAATAAAAAACACCTAAAGAAAATGGTTATAAGAAAGTGCACAAAAAATAAAAGAGAATATTTGAAAAGAAGTACCCATGTCATTTATCTTTAGGCTTTTGAATCTAAAGAAAAAACTAATATTTTTTTGTAAGTTCAATCATGTTACAACCAAAAAAAAGAACTTAGTGATCCATGAATGATAATATATCTTGTGATATTGTTTAAATTAAAAGCAAATCATTTATATAGTTTATGCATTGTCTAATTTTTTAGGGAAACATTAACCATTTAGAAATACCCAGTGAGATCGTGATCATGACAAATAATTGACTGTTGATCTAGACATATTTAAAAATATTACTTTAGTTAAGCAACTAGTGTATGTTCATGCCGTGGGTTATGGATATTTATGATGTTAATCATGAACTTGCATTAGAAAGAATATCATATCATTCATTAATGCTTTTCAAATATCCTTGACCTAGTCATTTAACCTTTTCATGAAACATGCATTTCAAAATTTCTAAACCATCTAAATGGATTTTTTTAGGACAAACGAAAAGATAAGTTTGGGAAAATTAAAAAGTGACAAAGTTATGTAAAATATGTAGACACTTATTAACTTATTTAACAAAAAATTCAAAAAAAAACCCCTCGATTTATCAATAAAAAATGATAAAATGTTTATTCGAATTTTTAACTATGTATTCACAAAATACAACTAAATTGAGCCAACAAATGCACAAAACTACAAACAAAGACATCTAAAGCAAAACAAGGTTGAAGATTACTTCAAGCATATGTTACTTTAAGGCCAAGGAGGTTCAAAGATTAATCCATAACTAAGATACCTCGAGGATAAGTTTCTTTAAGGCTAAGTAGTTTAAAGACAAAGTTACTTCAAAGCCAAGTTACTTTAAGGATAAGCAAGGTCTCGCTAAGCATGATATCAACCTTGTTAAGTTACGGTGTGTCATACCCTAATTTTTATCCCTAAGGTCCCGCCTCTCTTTGCATCATCAGAATAGCCTATCGTGTCTTTCATCATGCATAATATTCAAATTATCAGATAGAATAAACTGTTGGATTTACAGACGAATCGGTCAAACTGAATGTCAACTGTGCTTAAGATTAGTGGATGAAAAGTTTCAAAATCGAGCTTGTAGACATCAGTTATATTAATCTATATTCCGCGTAGTTTAACCTGGCATGGTTGTTTTAATTTTTCGACTGCTTTTCGGTCACATTTTGATAAGTTTGAGCCTTTTAACCGGGGAAATTTTATTTTGAAATTTGACAAAACGTTATATTTTTCCAAGTCGTTTATTTTGCACTGATCATTTTGGTGCATTCATTTTATTTTTTGAGCACTTCGATACCAAACTGTTTATTCATTTTTAACCAATTTCATTTTAATTTTTAGTTAATAATTGTTTAATTTAATTAGAATTAATCAGATTTTAATTTAGGTTTATTTTAAATAATTAATTTTATTTTTTATTCATTTATCACATTTTCTTTTTTAAATTGAACAAAATTTGTCTTTTATCTCTTTTCAGTAACACTTAGTTCTTAAGTTTTGAAAAGTATTTGTTTTATTTGCCTCATTTAAAAAACCTAGTATTATTAATACATTGTTGCATTAAGGACCGATGAGGGGAGACAAAGAACCAATCTGCAACACCTCCCTTACTTCAACCATTGTGAACCATCGCCATTACTCCACAAACCATACACAAAACCCACCTCCTTCCTCAACCTTATTTATTCCAACCGGTGTTTATTGTGAAAATTGATAAACAACCGCTGATCTTCCAAAATATTGGTTTACTTGCAGGATCGACTAGTGAATCCTAAGGACATAGCTATTGTTTCAATATTTTTTTAGAAAATTGAAGAATACTTTGACAGTATTCATGTTGTAAAGGTTTGTAATAAAGTTTCAAAAAAAGTATAAATTGGTAAAAGAAATGCAACGAAGAAAACTTCAAAGTAAAAGTGCAGTAAAGGGATAAATTGTAAATTGAAAGTAAATTCCCATTGAAATAAATGTGGTGTTTCAAACGTACATTTCTCAATGAAAAACTCTTTTCTCACTTGACTTGGATATTTTGAGTGAATTTTTGAGTATTTGTACAATAATGAACACACAAAAATCCTAACACTAAGACTCCTATTTATAATAAGTCAAAATAACTTTCTTCAACAAACATTTCTCCAAAAATTGACACGTTTCGCTCTGCATGCCTTCATTTCACCATGGCTCTTCACGTGTCTTTCTTAAGAAACGGATAAGGAAAAATTACAATTATTTATCTGTATTTTGAATTTCAAAACTTCTGTCGAAGGAAAGATTCAAACATCCTCCACCGAAGCTGCTTTTCATACTTAGAAAATATTTCTAAGTATTGTCCAGACATGTCTCCTTCATAGAAAATTTTTCGACCAAACATCTCACACAAGATCCTATCGAAGTCAGCAAAATTTCAAGAAACTTTATTTTCACTTAGTATCTTTAAACAAAAGCCTGGCGTCAAAATTTCCAGCCAACAAATTGCCCTAAAAAAATGTCATTTTTTACTGAATGAAGAAAAGGACATTTTTTGAAGTTCACATTTGACGCTAGAAACCTTTGGTCTGCTACGACATCACTATCATCATGACACCTTTTTCAAAACGTCTCCTCAAACCCATGCGTGAAACTTTTTCAATCATCACATGTCTAGTCCCTAAGAGATCGTGGGTCAGACATAACTGCTACTATCTCATCACACAACCATTGCATGACACGTGTCCCACGATTTTTGCATCCATTAATGCGTACAGTAACCGTTTCCACTTCATCCACCTTTAAATAGCAAAAATCACCATTTTTAAAAAACTTTTCACTCTCTAAACTCTTTTGAGCGAACTTTCTTCAATTCTTCGTCTTTTCAAATCTTTTTTTTTTCAAAACTCACTTCACCAATGGATTCTGTTGCAGTGAGAATTGGATATCAAGTTATTAATTAACTTAAATCAGAAATCATGAAGTTCACCATCGAGCTTTAATTTATCCAAAGGAAGGGGTAAAGATCGAAGAAAACCCTAAGTGCATTATGTAAAAACACAACTAGAGATTTAAGGTTCAGGGGGTTGGTTATACCTAGGGAAGGTGTTAGCATCCTAAGTATATGTAGTACTCTACAAGAACCTCTTGTTAGTATTTGTGTTATGCTATTGTTTGCTTACAAAGGGAAATATTTCTAAGGTAAATACCTAGGGTATATACACTAAGTATGCTCGCCAAGACATCGCATCTCGTGCCTACGTATCCTAACTAGGATGGAATCAGAGCATTCGTAGTTCACCTAACTAGGGATGAGGAACTCTTGACTAATTAAGGTTCTAGATGGGAGTAAGTATTCATAACAAACATACTTACATAGAGTTAACCAACTCTCTAAGTCTAAGTTGAAAAACATAATTAGGGTTGACTTTTACAAAAGTCAAAGAGGAAAGTAAGTACGCATCACAATGGTACCCACATAGAGTTTACAAACTCTACACCTAATTCTAACTTGCATGACCAATTGGTTCTAACTAAACCAAAAAGACGGAGATAAATGTTAGTTGTTAGTGGTTAGAGGGCTCAACAAGATATCGCATCTTGTGCCTACGTACCCTGACTAGGAAAGGGGAATCAGAGCCTCCGTAGTTTAGCTAACTAAAGGTTGAGGAACTCTTGACTGTGGTCAAGGTTCCAGAGGGGAATAAGTATTCATAACCATGATAATTATATAGATCTAACCAATTCTCTAAGTCTAAGTTGAAGGAACCTAACTAGGGTTGACTTTAACTAAAGTCAAAGAGGGGAAGTGAGTCCACATAACCATGATACTCACATAGAGTTAACCAACTCTACACCTAATTCTAAGTTGAAAAGCAGAACGGCTCTCACAAGGCCAAGGGAGATGATTCTAACAAGGTCATGGAAGTAAAAAAGGGCAAGGTCTAAATTATCTTAGAAGATGACTTACAAGTCAACATGATAACTTTCCTCTTGAATTAGGGAAACAACAACAAGGAGCAAGAGTGAAGGTTCAAGTGATAATACTCAAGAACAAACAAGAGAATATCAAACCCTTATCAACAACTCATGGAAAACATCAAAGTATAAGCAAGCATCAAGGATAAACCAATCAACAGGGCAAGAATTAATCAATAATTTTCTCAAGAATCAAGTCAAACCAAAAGCAACGATGATTGATCGATACTTAGTCCAAAATTGACATCAAAAGCTTCGAAAATATCAAGAATTAACTAAAATAAAATTGAGGATTGTCAAGATTGATTTAAGAATAAAATCTAATTAAGAAAATGATTAACAAATTAAATTGAAATCTAAATAGAAAATTAATCAACAAATTAAATAAAATCTAATCAGAAAATTAAATTAACAAATTAAATAAAATCTAACTAGAAGATTAATTAATAAAATAAACAAAATCTAATTAGAAAATTAATTAACAAATTAAATAAAATCTAACCAGAAAATTAAATTAACAAATTAAATAAAATCTAACTAGAGAATTAATTAACAAATTAAAAAAATTAGAAACTAATGATGTATGATTAAATTATGGTGTATGGGCTGAGAGTTGAGCTTGAAGTAAGGGACAAAGGCCCAAGGGGTGCCCAGATTCATTGAGGTGTACAAATAAAGAAAACATAGTGTAAAAGAGCCAACAAAGAGTTCATGGAGGGTGGATCATGCATGGCCAGAGGAAGTATAACCGTTTCATGGGCTTAAGGCCCAATGAGTATGTACATAGCAAGAAAAAACCAGAGATATCAAATTAAAAAATATCAGCCTCACTTGTAAAGCGAACTAAACTCATGGTGTAGCTCAGGCAAGGCGGATTGAACGTAAAGCAACAACAAAAACATCGAACTCAGGTCAAAACATCATCAAGTTACGATCAAAACAACATTCTTCGGTCTCAATTGACTTCGATTATGTTTTTATCTCAAGTTTGCTTCGATTTAAGATTTTGATCCGTTGCAAACTCTTTCTCCTTCTACTCTCTGATTCGTCTTTTTCCCTTTGGATCTGTTCAGGGTATGAATTGTGAATGATTAATGTTGCTTTGGGATGAAGTTGAGAGGGTTAGTCGAAGGTTGGAAGTATTGAAGAAAGGTTGTTGGGAACACAAATTTGGGGTTGATATTTTTGTGAAGGAATTGGAAGAATATTGGGATTTTAGAAAGGGGCAAGTTTGAATGAAGAGAAAGGGTCTGATTTGCGGGTTTTGAAGGTTGAAGAAGATTGGTGAAAGAGGAGGTTTCTGCAGATTTATGAATTGGCAAGGGAAGTTTAGTTTTTTCAGAATTTCTCTTCTCTGTTATTTTCCAAATTCCCCCTCGCTCATTTTGTTCTACTTCTCTCCTCTTTAAACCAAGCAAAAACTTACTGATTAATCTTTTTTTTTACTTTGTGTTGTTGAGATGTCCCTCTCAAATTGGTTAATACTTTGAGCTTGTGTACCATTGTGATGCCTTGTCGCTTTCAATTGCAGGCTCTGGTATTGTTGTTGTTATGCAGGATTGTGTAATTTCATTGTTTCTCTTTGTTATGTAGGTCTGGTTGCCGTTTATGTGATAGCAAGTTTTCTATTGTGCAGGTTTTTGATGTAGGGCAGGCTTGTAATAGTAAGTGAAAACAGGGCAGCATGATGCAGCATTTGGACGGTTCTGCTGCACAGGATGTAGTAGTAAAACATTGGAATCTCTCTTCTTTTCTTTTTTGAAATTTTTGTTGTAAAGTCAAAGTGTAATAATAATTTAAAAAAAGAGTAATGGCCTTGGTGATTTTTTTTATACATGGACCGTTTTTTGGATTATGACATTTTGTGGAGATTTTGTAATTGGACTTGGTAAAAAAAAGAATAGGCTTTGTGAAATTTGGAAAGGATTTTATGGACATGTATCTATTGATATAATGGATTATAAATGAAATGATTTAAAAAAATGAATAGTTTTGGATAGTTGAATCTAAATGGATATGAATTGGACATGAAAAACAAATGAATTTTTATGGATTTGCGGATATTGGATATGATTTAGAATTACCTTGAAATGGATTTAGAAAATGGATACAAAGAGAAATGGATTTATGATGGATAATGAAATGGATTATGGATAGAAATTGGATATGATTTGAAAACTGGATTTAAAAATGGATAAAACGGTTACGGGATGAATATGAGTTTTGTAACGTGCCTCAACAATACTTAAACTCCACAAATGCACTTGACCCTCATAAATCCTGAACAACATCACAAACTCAAATTCATCTTGAAATGATCTTGATTGGACATCAGTTCAACGAATCCTTATACCAACAGTGAAAGTATTAACCAACCAATCAGTATTCGCACACACATTGAACGTGCTAGCCTCAAGAGAAACAACTAAATGACACTTGTTAATCATAAACACAAAGGGTGAGAAACCCTAATCTTCTAAAATCCCGATCCATAATCTTTCCAGTTGAACCACTGATGAACCTTAATTAAATGAAACCCTTGTGGCCACTCAAAAAACTATAGTGGTGCCTTGATAAACCTCTGATAGAAAGGGCTCATAATAATTGAAAACCCAACACCTCCGCCTAACACTCGAGTACAATAACTGAAAGAAACAATTTCTGACCAGAGGACATCCACCTCATCAAACAAACTCTTGTCTAAAACCCTAATTCCTACCTTTGAAGCTCCTGAAGTCAAACCCTGATTCATAAAAGAAACAAAGTAAAGAAAGAGTTATGAAACTTGGTTAGTTATACAAAGTGATTGACCTAGAATGAAATGCAAAAGATCAAAGAATCTAAGGGTAAAATTTGGGGTATGACAACTTCTTCAAACAAGATCTCCAAAGATACTAGCAAGAATACTAAGGAACCCAAGAGATATGGAGAGCTTTCTCCAGTTCATAAAATTCTAGGCCCTAACATGGTAGGCAACCAACAATATATCCTTGAGCTACCTCTTGAAGAAGAGAGCGCATAATCTACCAATCCTAGGTACTTATTCTCGTCTTTATTTCTGGTAAGAAATACGCCATGTTAGGTCCTCTTCCTAACCTTGTTGCTGATCCTGCTAAGGATAAGGAATTTTTTCCTGCTTACCATCGTTAAAAATCTATAGCTAGTCGTCATAAACCTAGGACTAGTGAGGAAATCAAAGCTGACGAGAAGTTGAAAGTTGATGGTCAAGGTTCTCCTTCGACTGAGGCTTCTAGAGACCCAATTAATTTAGAGTACATGAATGGTAGTTTTAGGGTATTTAGGTCATGTCCCTTGTCTAAAGACCCCTCTGGTTATCTCACTTGGTTAGAGAAAGTAGAGAAAGCAAAATCCCAAGTCTAGAAAGACATGGGCATCTTTGACATGATTCAGTTATCAAAGGCGGGGCCTAGTTATTGCCCATCCATGTTGATTGCTTCCTTATATTTCTGGGATAGTACTCACAGCAACTTCCAACTCCCTTAGGGAATGGTGACTCCCACATTATTTGATGTTGCTGCCATCACAGGTCACAAACCTATTAGAGAAGATTATAATCCTAACCTCTTAGATGATGACTCCATAGGCTTCGACATAACCAAGGAAACTTTCACCACTTATATAGCTCACTACCATGATAAAGAAACTAAGGAAGTTTCTGATTAAGAACATGTTATATTTCTGGCTCTTTAGCTTTCCCGCTGCAGTTTTTATTCAAGGTCCCTTCAGGTGGCGAAGAGGTACTTAACAATGGCCAATCAATTACAAGCTGGACATGATATTTGTCTTAGTGAAATGATTTTAGCCAACCTTGACGAATCCCTTGGGGATGGTGTTATAGCACTAAAAACAATCAAGTAGAGAGGAAACCTACTTCTTTTTGGACCCTTTTGGCTATTAGAACTATGGCTAAATGCCACATTTGAAGCATTTCTCCCTACTCGTAATCCTATAAACGAAGAATCCGTCAAAGTGAAGAACATGAGGGTCGAAGATACGAGGCTTATTTTGTTAAATCCCAGCGACGAAGGACTGAACCTTCAGCAAGCCTTCACTAGCTATGTGATGACGTTTGCAAAACGCTACAATTTCTCGCCTAGTATGGCCCCTTTTGCAGATAGGAAGGTAGGCCCTAAATGGTTCACTAGAAGATTTCCTCCTCAATTGAAAGAACAAGAAGCATAACCTCTTGATATTTGGGAATCTTTTCTTACACCAAGATTGCTGGCCACAAGACTTAATCCCTCAAAACTTCGATTCGTTCTTGTTAGTTACCAACCAAACCTCGTCGCTCAACAGTTTGGCCTCATCCAAATCAAACCAAAACCTCTCTTCCCCAAAAAAGGTTTCTTGATTCATTACAACATGATCCACAATGAGGCAGAGTGTACCAAATTGCTGGCTAAATACACTAACCTTACAGAAATCAATCATGTGGCTTTCAAAACATCATTTCTTTGCACCAAAGAGTTCGACACTTGGTGGATAGAGTACTATACTGCAGAATTTTTTGATGTAGCTACCTTCAATCTTCATCTAACTTGTGCCTTTGCTCTTGTGCAGGAGAAAACAAAGAAAGGTACTTTGACACATATCAAAGAGATCCAAGCATTCCAGAAGTACTTTGAAACTGCTTACCAACCCGATGACCTTAGTCAAACCATTCGTGAAACAATAATTACTTTGAAAGAAAAATTTACAAAGAAAATAGAGGATTTAAAACTACCTTCATATGTTAGACCTGATCAACAGTACAAGATAACTTTTAATTTATATCCTCCAAAATTCCCTCGACTGCCAAGTGCTGATTTTGGTGTGGCTTTTAGCCCTCCATTTCCATACTGGTTCGTCTGTGGGGATTTTGTGAAAATCCTTCAAAAAGAATCACAAAAACATCCAAAACGAGTGGTTCTGACTAAGTATACTCTGGACAATTTCAAAGGCCACCTTCATATTGGCATAGAACACGTTCGCGTAGAGTCTCTAATATATGAAGGTGTGGAACGGGATGTTCTTCGACAACACTTCTCCTATCTATTTTTCTTTATTTATGTTTTGTGCTTGACTTATGCTAATTGCATTAATTTTCTTTGCAGCTGTAAGAATTCCAACCAAGAAACTTGTCGTCATTGAGAAGGATGCCGTCGAAGAAGAAGGCGAAGACAAAACCAAGAAAAGAACAACAAAGGTAAACTATGTGATTATTTTTCTTGTTATGTATTGCTTTCCCATTCTAACATCTGAAATCTATTATTTTTCCAGGGAAGTCAAAGACCACCTCCGACACCAGAAAAGAGAAAGCTAAAGGAAACTGAGGTTCAAATAATTGAATCAGATGATGGGGATCTTTCTCTAGACCACTCCAAACAACCCAAGAAAAAGAAGAAACAGACAAAAATCACTGGTGCCAATTTTTGACCCCAACCAAAAATAACTAAAGCTCATGTGAAAAAGCCTTCCACTCCAAAAGTGGTCGAGACCGAAGCCACCCTAGTACTAAACACCCAACTACCAAAACAAACCCAGATCAAGTGGAGAGTGACAACTCCGACACTGGGGCTAAGGGGCCGAAGGTACATAAATTTCTTCTTGATCTTTGGATTTTGTAATTATCTTTGACTGACTAGCTTCTAATCTCTCTTGATTCCTTCTTCTTAGGGTGCTAAATATGACAAAGGGCAGCCCCTTGTTCAACAAATCCTTCCTACCACCAGTAGTGATCCTTCTTACCATCTAACTAGTGCTCCTTCTCAATAACAAACTTCTCCTAAGGATTCCACAAAAGAATCCACAGAAGAAGTGAGTTAAAAGAAATCACCACCCAAGGTTACAATTGAGCTTTCACAAACTAATGACTCTGATCATGAGAAGAGTCCACCAAAGGAGAATGCCCTAGTTGATGCAGAAGGTAACATAGAAATGCCATGTGCAGAAAAGATTGTCGAAGATAAATCTGGAGATGACTCCTCAATCAAAGCATAACATGGTGTTGACAGTGAAAGAGACGAAGAGGAAGAAGAAGAGGAGAAGGAGGAAGAATATTGCTCCATGTTCGACTATGAAGCATAAATTATTGTGGAAGAAGAGAAAGATGACAACAAGAAGGGCAAAGAGCAACAAGATGACTAGCCAAAAACGGATCCAAAGCATAATGATTCGACTGGGACAACTATATGAGGAGCTAGAGTCACTAAAGGTTCAAAGACCATTTAAGTATTTAAAGGTTATGATCAGTATAAGATATAGTTGAATTGACAAAAGCATTAGTACTTCGACCGAGTCGGGTGATCAATCTACCAACAAACCTGAGGATGATTTGCTCCCCCAGATTAAAGAGAATGTCTTTGATGTTGACTTGTTTCAACTTTTAGAGAACGACACTTCAACGTGTTTTGGGATCAAAAAGCTCTTAAAGCAAGTCAATGTCTTGGAGGTTTCTCCAGAAGTTGCAGATGCTATAATGGAATTGGGCTTGCTGATAGACCTTGTTGTTGCTGATTTCAATCGACTCAAAGATTTCTTGAATAAGATATAGAGAAAATCAGAGACCCAACTAGATGAATAGGATGCAACCACTGAATCCACTGCCAAGGTTGCAGAATTGGAAAAGGACTCTGAATAAAATAAGAAGGAAATTGAAACCTGTGACAAAAATGTCGAAGAATGGGAGCAATAGATCAAAGAGTTGCAACCAAGATTTCTCAGGACAAAAAGCACAAAGTCGAACTTCTGAAGTTTGATAATGAAGAAGCAGCCAAAGAACTTGAAGTCGGTATGCACCACATCGAGAGAGCTCAAAATATTGGGAAAGAAATTGAAGAACTTTCGACCAATAAAACTATCTACGAATGATGCTTGACGCTTCAAAGGTCAAAATATTAAAAGATGAAAGACTATTTTCCTTTTTAATCTATTTGTAACTAATGAAATCATTTCTTTGTTGTATTAATATTGAGCCTTTCGTGGCATTTTAAGTAACGACTCATCCATTTTTGCAACTTTTTATTTTGATCCCCATGTTGGTTTCGATTATCTATACATGAGTTATTCGTTACTTATTTTTACTTCCTGAAGTATAGGCATATATTTCTTTAAATACTTACCATTTACTTTCAAGATCCTTTTATCCTCATTTAACTCTTCGACTTCATATGCGCCATTGCAAAAAGCTTGAATAATTTGAAAAGGGTCTTCCCACTTAGGAGACCACTTACCTAGAGTTCTATCTTTCTAATCCATGGGAAAGATTACTTTTCAAACTAAGTCCCCAGTTGAGAATGACTTAACTTTCACCTTTTTATTATATGACTTTTCTACTATTTTCTTTTGCCTTTTTAATAATTCTAAGGTATTCAGTCTTTCTTCATCCAAGTAAACTAATTTTTTCAACATCATGTTCCAATAGGACTCATGTGGGATTTCATGTTGTCTCTGAATTCTAGTTGCCTGTAAGTAGATTTCAACTGGTAAAACTACATGATGACCATATGTTATTCGGAAAGGTGTAGTGTTTGTAGCATCTTTAGGGAAGGTTTGACATGCCCATAAAACTTGGTCTAATGTCTTATGCCAATTTTTTGGCTTCTTCCCCACATGATTCTTAATTAACCCAATCACTACCTTATTTACTGCTCTGACTTTACCATTGGCCTGAGCATAATAAGGTGTGGAGGTCAAAATTTTGAACCCCATTTCTTTAGCAAATTCTTGAATTTTTCAACCAGTAAAAACTAATCCTTGATCTGTTGAAATAGTTTTTGGGATTCTAAACTTGTAAATAATATGTTTTTGGATGAATTCGATCACTGCATCTTGATCCACATTTACCAATAGTATAGCTTCAATCCACTTAGTGAAATAGTTTATTCCCACTAGAATGTATCTTTGACTCTTGGAAGATGCTGGTCGAATTTCCCCAACTAAATCCAAAGCCCATCCTCTGAAGGGCCATGGCTTCACTATAGAATGTAGTTCGCTTGCAGGAATATGCTGAATGCCTGCATGCATTTAGCATTCTTAACAACCTTTAGCAAACTCAATACAATCTTTAAGCATGCTAGGCCAATACATCCCTTATCGAAATAACAACCATTTCATTTTATGGCCCACCTGATGTGCTCCACATGCTCCACTATGGAAATTAGAAAGAGCCAAGTATGCCTCAGACTCACTAAGGCATTTGAGTAAGATACCCTCTGGCGTCTTTTTAAATAATTTGTTCCCCATCAAAACATAACTTAAGGAACGATATTTAACCTTTCGTTCGACAGAAGCTGTTGGGTTTTGCAAGTAGTCTACTATTGGCTTTCTCCAATTTTCGTCTATCTAACTATCTATAACCAATATTTCAAAGCTCTCTTCGTCAGTGTATCCTAGCTTCATTGTTTCCAAGTCTATTAGGGATAGTTTAGTAGATGCAACTCTTCCTCTGACTTCGATTGCATCTTGATATTTATCTTTCGAAATTTTGTATCCAGAAGCAATCTGGGCCAAGTCATTGGCCTCCTGATTCTCAATTCGAGGTATGTGCAGAATATTTACCATTTCAAATATTCGTAACAACCTATTGGCTATCATAAAGTACATGATAATATTTTCCTTAACACATTTATATTCTTTCGTAATTTGCTTTGTGAACAACTCTGAGTCACATATTATTTCGACTCGAGATGCCCCTAATTCAAACAAGATTTCAAGTCCAACAATTAAAGCTTCATACTCAGCTTCGTTATTTGAACAAAGGCCTTCGACCTTGTACTTGAATTTTGTAGGAGAAATAATTAAAACTCTCACTCTCGTTCCATCCTTATGACTAGAGTCGTCGAAGTACAACTTCCAAGGTTCAAGTTCCACATAGTCTTGGGGGCTTTCGACTATAGAGTGTTCAACTATAAATTCTGCCACTACTTGTCCCTTAACAGCCTTTAGAGGCCTATAAGTTAAGGAATATTCAGTTAATGCCAGTGCTCATTTTCCAATTCGACTGTGTAACATAGGTTTAGGAAGCATATGTTTAATAACGTCGAAATAAGATGAAATATAAACTTCAATTGGCTTTATATAATGCTTTAATTTTGTACAAGAGAATTATAGACAAAGACACAATTTTTCGACTATACTATATCTAGTTTCTGCATCATTCAAGACTCTACTAAGGTAATAAATGGCCCTTTCGATGCCATTTTCAGCCTCTTGAGCTAACATGTTCCCTATAGTTTTGTCAGATGCATCTATATACAATCTCATACTCCTATCTCTATAAGGAGGCACTAGAATTGGAGGGTGAGCAAGATAGTCTTTAATCTTGTCAAATGCTTCTTGTTGTGCTTGCCCTTATTCAAATCCTTCTGCTTGAATCGAAGTAGAGGTGAGAAGGCTTGAGTCTTGCCACTTAGGTTGGAGATAAACCTCCTCAGGAAGTTGATCTTTCCTAGCAATGACTGTAATTCCTTCTTTGTCGAAGGCGCTTTCGCCTCTATGATGGCCTTGGTCTAGTTCTGATTAATATCTATTCCTTTTTTATGGACCACGGAGCCTAGGAAATCTCCCGCCTGCACATAGAAAGCACACTTGAGAGGATTCATCTTGAGACCATGCTTCCTCATTCTTTCAAATGACTGTCGAAAATGGTCTATATGACTTTTTCTTAAAACTGACTTGACTACAATATCATCAATATAAATCTGCATAAAAGTCTTAATGAAGTCATGAAATATCAAATTTATTGCACTTTGATAAGTTTCCCCAGCGTTCTTTAGGCCAAAGGGCATTACTACCCATTTGAAAGTGCCTATGGCTCCAAGGCATCGAAAGGCTGTTTTCGACACGTCTTCCTCAACAATGAAAATTTGATTGTATCCAGATTAACCATCAGCCATACTTAGATACTTAGGGCCTATGGCAGAATCAAATAGCATTTCCGCCACGGGCATTAGATACTCATCTTTTGGGGTTGCTGCATTTAGCTCTCTAAAATCTATGCATACCCTTAAAGAACCATTCTTCGTAATAACTAGAACAATATTAGCAATTCTTTTGATATACCTGGTCGTACGAATGAATTTACATTATAGAAGTCTTTCGACCTCCTCTTTGATCTTTGAGAGAACTTCAGGTGCAAAGCACCTTGGAGTCGGCTTGATGGGCTTCTTCCCAGGCTTTATTGGCAGCTTTAGTTCGACCAGATCTCTGCTCAAACTAGGAATTTCATCATAATCTCACACAAAATAGTCTTTGAACTTCTTCAGCAGTTGGATCACTTCGACTCTGAGATGTGGGCTGACATTGGCATGTATGTATGTTGGCCTTCTCGTTGTCCCTTCTCCCATGTCAATTTCTTCCAAAGGGTCTTGCGCCAACATCTTGACATTATTTGATAGCAGATCATTTTCAAAATCCAAAGGCTCTTCATCATAGATGGCATCTAGCCTTTGGCTTTGCACTTCGACTCGATCTTTTTTCGGTGGCTCCATATCGAAGTCCTTCCTAGGGCCTTTAAAGTGATTTTTCTTCATTTTTGGCTTCGACATCCATGTATTTTACTTCGGCCTTTATGGCCGCTTTCAATTTATTTTCAGCTATGTAAGCCGAAAATTTTCTAAGTGCGAATGACTCAGTCATTGTCACTAAAGTCGCTACCCTTAACCAGTTGGTTAGATTCCATATATTCCAAACACGTAGTCTTCTTTGCCTACCACCTCTATATCCCACTAAAATTCGTGGGTTATATGTAGGTACAAGGAACATAATGCATTATCTGCAGGTGTGAGGTCGAAGCCTGCAGGGTTACAAGGTGCTATGTGGGCTAAGTTTTTGTCATAGTGTCGACCACTTACTTGATTAACCTTAGCCATATAATAGCTCTTGGACGCCTCTATGTTTTAAACAATCCTATCACTTCGCCAGATAAAGATTTTTTGGTGAAGTGATAATGGCACTGCGCCTACTCCATGAATCCACTCTCGACCAAGGATGGCCTGGTGATTGTGCCAACTGTCAGATCCACTTCAATGACTCCCATTGTGGTGCCCACCTTCCCTTCATAGTTTGAGAGGACCATGTTGTGGGGCTTTGTGTCAGAGTCATTTTTCCCAATCTTCTTCAGCATGTAATGCGACATCAGGTTTATAGCCGCTCCATCGTCAACTAGTATCATGTTGATACCAACATTCTCTATTTTACCTCTAATAAATAGAAGCTTTAGGTGATTCTTCATGGATTTATCGGGCCTCTCAAAGAAGGCATTTTTCTCTTCGATGCAACCATTGTTCAGAATACAGTAACAGATTGGCCTATGGCTAACCACTTCTAATTCGACTTCATCTTCTGGTTCATCCATCTCTGTTACCCTATCATACTCTCTAGGTAGTACGAATATTATGTTACAGATGATGTCTAACGATGGTTCTGATCCCGAATTGAAGTCGTCCGTCATCATACCGTCATTTGCAGCCATCTGGTCTGATTTTTCTTTTATTCTTCCTTCTGGTCAGCGAACAACTTTCTCTCGATTGGCCTTTTTCCGAAAGGTTCCTTGTCTTTGTTGCCATCCTTTTTTATTGTCATTTTGCTACTTGACTCAGATTTTTCCTTCTCTGTATCCTCCCTATCAGCTTTGCGCCTTCTTTGTTATCGTCTCCATTGAGACCTTGTCATAATGTTTTTTCCTTTATAATTCTCTAAGCGCCATGCTGATTGTTCGAAAGCTTGAAATTCTCTTTGGTACGCTATTGATGAACCTCTTTCAACTTTGAAATTCTTCCATTTGTTCTGACCATGCCCCCTTTTCTTGACTGGCTTTACCCACTTGCCCTTAGGGGCGTCAGCAGTGGGTTTAAATGTTGATGGCCTATTTCCATGTAACCCTGGTTCACCTTGATCATGTCTCCTTGGTGCCCCTTTCCTATCAAAAGCCCCACGATTGTTTGAATCCATGCAGTTATTTTTGTTCCTTGCCCGTCGAACTCTCTATATGTTCTCCGTAGCTTTCCTATTAAAAACTGCGCTGCACCTAGGGCACAACATTACTTGAAAGTTCTTTCGTTGGCATCTATGGAGGAATTTGACTAGATTCTCCTCCTATTTAGAATATGCCACCTTGACATATTCTTCTTGTTTGAGACTGTGTTCGTCTACCTCCATCACGGACTCCTAGGTCATTTCAACCATGTTGAGCCCAAGGCTGGCATCTCCAGCAATGTCTAACTCTTGCAGTTTGATTCTAAGGCCTTCAATATCCTTATTTTTGTTTTTAACTTGTATGAAACCATCAGCAATCTCATATGTTGTAATTACTTGGTTGGAACCTTCGGTAGTCCCTTTATCGAAGCCTTCATCAGCTTCCTTGACAAAACCCTAAGTGGTTTCTATTTTGAAGTCATCAGTGACTTTCTTAGTGAAGCCTTCAGTAGCTTCTTCATTGAAGTCATCAGTAACTTCTTGATTAAAGTTCCCAATAACCTGGACGAAACCCTCAGTGGTTTCTTTGTTAGAGTCCTCAACAACTCCTCTAGTGAAGCCATCAGCAACTTCGACCATTACAGCATCACTGGCAAAGTCATCAGCAATTTCTACCATGTTGAAAATAGATGGTTCTGAGTAACGTGCATCTAGAACAGGGAGAGGGTCAGATTCTAGCTTCATTTAATTTTTTGACTTGTTGGTGAACTTGAGTCTTCCCTCTTTGATGGCATTTTAAACAAGATCCCTGTAAAGAAAGCATTGAGAAGTTTTATGACCCAAAAAATTATGGTACTTACAAAACCCTCTATTTTTTCTTTGCTCTAAAGGAGGCATTTTAGCACCAGGGGGTACTATCATTTGGCCATCCTCAACTAACAAATCAAATATTTATTCACATTTAGTGATGTCGAAGGTATAGGTTCTTTTAGAGAACCTATCATTCTTCTTTGATTCGACTGGATTTTTTCCATTCGACGGTGTTAAGACTTTACATGCATAAGGTATGTCTTGCTTTAGTTCAGCAAGGTCAATTTCACTCTCGCCAAAAAAGGGATTGATACTAGTTTCTTGTTCGTCTTCGTCGAATTCGACGTAGGCCACTCTTTCTTTACTATGACTTTTGTTTGCCCTAGCTTTCTCAGTCTTCAGGCATTGTACCAGTCGAACTCTGTCAGCCAACTGAGTCATATCCCTCAGGTATTGGGCATCTAATTTCTTCCTAATTGAGTAGTCAAGGCCACTAGTGGCCATTTCGACCAACTCATGCTCAGACACTTGTGTAAAACACATAGCCTAAAGCAGTCAAAACCTATTTAAATAATTATTTATTGGCTCAGAGAATTTCCTCTTAATGCTAGCCAATTCTTTCATACTTATCTTTAATTGTTCCATATAGAAATGTTCATGGAACAACCTCTCCAACTGAGTCCAATTATGGATTGAATTTGTTGGTAGTTTCGTAAACCAGGTAAAGGCATTTTTGGTAAGTGAACTTGGGAAATACTTCATCCTAAGGTTCTCATTATTAACAATTTCACATGCCTCTATAACGTATCTTGCCACATGTTCGACTGTGGACTCACTAGTGTCCCTAGAAAACTTAGTAAATTTAGGGACTTTCCATCTAGGAGATAATCCTATTTGCAGAACGTACTCCGACAATGGTGATGTATAGTTTGACCTATGAAGGCCAATATTCACACCATTTCTTGCCATAATTCTTTTTACCATGGCTGCTAGGTTATTATCTGCTGCCATATCCTCGCGTCGAACTTGATTTATAACTTCATCAGCATTCTGGTTTCTGTTCACCATTACTACCCTTGGTTTTCTTGGAACTGGTTGTTCAATTCTAGGAGGTTAGACCCTAGGTGGTTTGACTACTACCCCTAGTTCAATATTTTTTCCTGGGGAACATTCTGTTGAACTTGGTTAATTGTAGGGTCTTCTTCCAAGACTAGCCCTGGGTTTTCTCTTACCCATTCCCTTTGGGGCTGTTGAGGAGGTTGAGGAACACCAAAGAAATCAGCAATGCGCGTCATTTGCGCTGCCAATTGTTGGTTTGTTTGGGTAGTATTTTGAATTAAGGAATTAAATACCACACCCATTTATTTGGGAAGCATCTGGACCATTTCATGATTACTTTCGTCCATCTTTTGCCTTATCACTGATACAGAATTGTTAGTGATATTAGGCATCTGCATAGGAAATCTTGTCCCTAAGGGTTGGCTAATTCGACCCATATTATTGACACCTGAACCATATCCTTGCAGTGGCGAAGTTACATTCACCAATGGGTATGAGAACATTGATGACACATTATGTAAACTTGCCACCACTGATGTTGCCATGCCATAAGGTTGTTCGTACCTTATTGGAGGCATTGAGATTCTAGGCATATAAGGCCTGAATATGTTACTACCTACTAGAGGCGGGTCACTGGTGGACCCTGCCTGCATTCCCACATGAGATAATATGAGTTCACTTAGTGTAATCGACTACACAAGTGTCGTAGACGCCATGGATTGTACTGGTTCCAAAAATAATGTTGAAACCATAACTCCCCTTGTCAAAGACGAATGAGTGGTTCTTCATTGTTTGATGAACTTTGGCGATTTGGTGGATTTTAATTCACCATCCTTCTTACGTATCTTCTCCTTGGTCTCTCTTCGTTATTTGTAGCTATTTTACCACTCCTAAGTCTCATGCAACGAAGTGTAAGGAGAATAAAAATGAAGAAATTAATGCAAAATTGTTTTCCAAAAGCGAGAAAATACTTTGACACAATAGCACTGTCCCACCGGGTGTGCCAATTTGTTTACCGTGAAAATTGGTGAACAACCGCTAGTCTTCCAAAAAATTGGTTTACTTGCAAGATCAACCCGTGAATCTTAAGGACATAGTTATTGTTTCAATATATTTTAGAAAATTGAAGAGTACTTCGATAATATTCATGTTGTAAAGGTTTGTAATAAAGTTTTAGAAAAAGTATAAATTGGTAAAAGAAATGCAATGAAGAAAACTTCAAAGTAAAAGTGCAATAAAGAGATAAATTGTAAATTGAAAGTAAATTTCCATTGAAATAAATGTGGTGTGTCAAACGTACATTTCTCAATGAAAAACTCTTTTCTCACTTGACTTGGATATTTTGAGTGAATTTTTGAGTATTTGTACAATAATGAACACACAAAAATCCTAACACTGAGACTCCTATTTATAATAAGTCAAAATAACTTTCTTCAACAAACATTTCTCCAAAAATTGACACGTTTTGCTCTGCATGCCTTTATTTCGCCATGGCTCTCCATGCGTCTTTCCTAAGAAACAAATAAGGACAAAAGACAATTATTTATCCGTATTTTGAATTTCAAAACTCCTGTCGAATGAAGGCTTCAAACATCCTCCGTCGAAGCTGCTATTCATACTAAGAAAATATTTCTAAGTATTTTCCAGACATGTCTCCTTCATGGAAACTTTTTCGACCAAACTTCTCGCACAAATTCCTGCCGAAGTCAGCAAAATTTCAAAAAACTTGATTTTTACTTAGTGTCTATAAATAAAATCCTCGTGTCAAAATTTCCAGCCATCAACCGGTTACCACCGTTACACCATCATTTATCCGATGTCGTGAAACACACAAAAACCAATTCATCATACCATAACCTCTCCCTTCACTATTTTGTTTTCTCATGATACATATCTTCATCTCCTCTGACTCTCATATCCATTGGGACCTTCCTATTCCACTTCACACAAACCCGTGCCACTCAACCTTTTCTTCATCCCCTCTCTACTATTTATCGGTCACTTCAATCTTCAACACACCCAACTAAACCATAAACCACTTTCACCTTCTTCATTTACTCATCACAACCTTGTCTCCACAGTGTAAAACTCCACACTGTTATTTTTCTTTTAAGGTTCATATTTATTTATTTCTTATGAATGTTTGAATTTGTTTTTGTGCTAGCTTGGAGTGATTAAAGAAAGAGAAAGTTTTTAGCTGTTGTTGTTGTTCATAGATAGTACTACGAGATCAAAAGAGAGAGAGCCACACGAGAATAGAGAGAGAGCCACGCGAGAATAAGAGAAAGAGAGTGTGAGATTGAGAGAATGACGAGAGAGGGGTATAGTTGTGCATCTTCCACCGATCCACCCTTCTATATGTTCGGCTTATTTTCCCTTTGCTCATGTTTCAAGTTAATTTTGTTTTACTTTCTACTGAATTTTTATATATATATATATATATATATATATATATATATATATATATATATATATATATATATATATATATATATATATATATATATATATATATATATATATATATATATATATATATATATATATATATATATATATATATATATATATATATATATATATATATATATATATATATATATATTGGCGTGCTCTTTATTGAATATAATTAGAGTATACTTTTTACTGAACTATATACATTGATTCACTTTTATTTTAGTCTACTTTTTAATAAAATTTGTTTTATATTTTGATTTACTTTTATGATACCTTGGTTTACCATTTATTGGATTTTGTTTTATATATTGGTTTACTATTAATATATTATAATTTCATTTTGGTATATCTGTTAGAGAATTTTGTTTTATTTACGTTGATTTGCTTCATCGAATATTACTTTTGTTTTTATATATATATATATATATATATATATATATATATATATATATATATATATATATATATATATATATATATATATATATATATATATATATATATATATATATATATATATATATATATATATATATATATATATATATATATATATAAACTTTTCATATATAGCTAGTTTTAGGTTTAATAAGTATCTATTATATTTTGGTTTGCATTTTTATCCAAATAATATCATCTGTATCAATTTATATTCTGTTTGTATGTGTTGTTTTTATGATCCAATCGAATCTGAAAAATCCGTACATCTGATACGACAAATTATTGATTTTGGTTGATTCTTCTTGATACTTTATCTGTTTGAGCTTGATGACTACATGATGTTTTGTCATGTATTTGTTGTTCGATCATACTCTAGTGCTTGATGACTACATGATGTTTTTCCAAGTGTTTATGGATTTCATTTGATTCTTATGCTTATGGCCTAATCAAAGGGAAGACAGTATGTGTTGACTTATTGTCATGTGCATGTCCATTGAATGTTTGTTGTTTTGCCTTGCCCATCTTTCATCTTTAGCAAACACTTTTAACCAAACACAAATATTTCAAGATAACACTTTTAACCAAACACAAATATTTCAAGAGGTTCTTGTAGAGTATTACAGATGCTTAGGGTGCTAGTACCTTTCTTTTACATAACCAACCCTCGTACCTTTGATCTCTTTATTGCTTTGCTCTTAGCCTTGCTTTTTTATTTGCATGTTTATTATGGGTTTATTCGATATTTTCTCCTTTCCCTTGGAAAAATAAAAGTTCGGTGGTGAACTCTGTTTTGTGAGTCAAGCTAATCAATAACTTGGTCTTCGATTCTTCACCACAACAGAAATGGCGACTTTACAGGGGACCACTGTTAAGAGGGTTAAGCCTAACTTGTTCTATTTGTGTTACTATTATTGTTTGTTGTTTTGCTTAGGTTTTTCTATTTTTCAGGGTGTTTGATGATCTATGTGTGGTAAGATAAGTTCTAACCTGGACTTGAGTGCACAATAACATAAGATGGTGGTATAATCAAAAGTTACATGTCTGGAGTAATCCTAAACGTTAGTAACATATGATATAACCCCACTAAGTGGAGGCCCCTTTTATGGTAGTATTTGTCATTGTGAGAAGTCATAATGACATTATTACTTTCGACCTGGGAGCTTGAGAAGTTCAGGGTCTTTAGAACCCCTTAACCCATCTTGGCCACTTAGGATGTAGTGCGGTGACTACTCAGGTGTAGACCTGAGGTATTTGATACGCGATGCTACACTCAGACGAGTTTCTCTTGTGAAGATTATTGGCCCACACAAGTAGTTGTGCAAGCTGATAATATCCAAAGGAGGATAGGTGACTCTGGGAACCTACAAGAAAAAAAGGAGATTTACGACACTTGAGTTGTGACAGTTATCACAAAACCGTCCTTATTCCTGGATTGCGACGGTTGTCACGACAGTTAGGGTCAATCGTCTTAGATTTTTAGTGACAGTTATAAAAAAAAACCGTCCTTATTCCTGAACTACGACAGTTCTCACGACGGTTTGAACCAACCGTCGTGAATCTACAACCACCTCACATAACAAATAAAACAAAAAATTCTGAAATTTTATTTTTGGGGATCTCTTTTACTTTTTTTCCCTCTTTTACATTTCACTTTACTTATTATCTTAAAAAAAATTACCAACAACCCTAAAGAACTCTCTTTTTCCCTTTTCACCATGAGAAACCATTTTCATTCTCCTAATCTCTCAAACCCTAAACACAACTCATCTCAAAATCAAAAATTGTAAACTCACAAATTTAGAAATTGATGAAGCTTTTGCCCTAAAATCACGAACAATTCCTTCTCTCGTTCGACTACTGATTTATTCATTTAGCTCGACCAAGTTCTTCGTTCGACTGCCCACCCTATTGGCAGCTCGACTACCAGGAATATTAAGGAAAAGGGTCCAGAAGATAAGTTTCTGTATTTTGATTCCATCTCTCTAGTTGATTTTAAGTTATGTATTCATGATTGTTTGAATTTATGTGATTTCATATCATTCATATTCAGGTTCTCCTTCAGTTCCACTTTACGATGTTGCTTAATATTGCATTTTAGCCATTTCCTGTTGACTTTGAGCGATTATTTTCTTACGTTGGTCTTCATGTTTTTGTTTGATTTATTGGGTATGATGAATTTTATTTTGGTGTTATACTTTTTTATTTTGTTGAATTGGTTTCATGTTTCCATTTTCTTGAGCCATTGTGATTGCAAATTGTGCACTTTCAATTTTTTGTTGGGACTAAATAGCTATGTGTCTCACATTAGAATCTAACTCAGCTTCCTGCAATGTTATCCCCGACTGTTCTAATATGAATAAAGGTTTTGGTTGCACAAATTATCCCCCTGTTATACTGTTCTGATTAAAAGTTTTGGTTGCTCTAAATTTGCGAAGTTGTCTCTACATAGTGATGCTGATTTGTTTCTTCCTAAGTTGAGTGAACTGGCGGAATTATTATCATTTCGATGTGCTTAACAGCTTGTATATACTTGTGTTTTTTTGGATCAGTTTGTTGATTTAAAATTTTTCTCGGAGTGACGACGGTTTCTAAGTTTCATGTGTGTAAGTTTCCTATATACCTATATTTTCATGTACCCTGTGAATGTCCCAATGTCCTCTTGCGTCCTCCATTTGATATTAATAATTTACCTTTGTGTCTTGATTAGAATGCTTGTGAATATTTTTGTTGTGAATATTTGATATTAATAATCTTGACTCTTAACGTTTTGATCTCTTGGTTTTTCTGTTATTTTATCACTTGAGCTCTTTCACAGTTTATGATCTTAAAACTGAACCTGTTATGATGCTATTGCCTCTGGATTCTGTTTTACAAGGTATATAGCTACTTTTGGTACATAGTACATCATATTAAATCATATATGTATAAATTTCGCAAAGTTTGACAAGGTAACTTGTAATTGTTTACCACCTTTGTCAAATTAGGGTGATCTGAGTACTGGTTCAGACTTTTTTCAAATCTTTTAGAATCCTAGTAAAGTCTAGCATTGTCTATGGGATTTTATAATCGTTGATGACATTGCACCAGCCCTCAAAACCATTTTGAAAGAGAGTTACTTGTCATTAACGGCTCGTTTTGAAGATACAATGCAAAATAAGATATGGAACTGTTTCCTAACACTGCATTATTGTGGAAATATATATTCATGCAGGATTAGAATTGTTTCCTAACACTACATTATTGTCGGAATTTTAACATTTTATTCTTTACTAGTTCTAACTTCTAACGATGTCATGATGTTCAAACACTTCTCTAGAGAGTGTCAATGCAGAAGGGGTACAAGAAGATAGCAAGAAGGGAATCGTCAAAAAGGTCCGTTTTTTTGATCTCTGAATTGGTCTGAATAATCAAACTTAAAATTTATTGATAAGTTCTAAGTGCCTAATTGATGTTTGTTCATGCAGTTGTCACCTTTGTCAACATTGGAATCATCTTTTGAGGCTCTTAATTTAAAGAAGTTTGATGGTGATCTCAAATCTCATTCTATTTGTTATTTGTGTTTACAGTGTGAGATTGAGATTTATTCAGTGCTGATTGTGTATTTTTTCCCCTAGTTGCATTTTTTGTGGATCCCCTCTATCTCCAAACATCAACAAAATTTGATGAAGGGGGAGCCAAAGGTCTTTTGATGAATAACCTAGGCGTACAGGTATAACTCTTCCATGTTCCTGATCTGACTTGCTATACATATTTCTAGGGCCAAGTGTGTAATCCTACTTAATTTCTTTTGGCAGATCATCACGTTCTCCTCTGAAGCTGATTGACAGGTTCTCTGATAATCCTGATATTGGCACACTACATGATAATTTTGTGTGAGCATTACTCCTTTTTCTCTTCAAAACTTTATTTAAACTTCACGAGGTTAATGTGTCTTAATAAGCATTATTTCACTAACAAATTATATTTCATGATTTAGAAATTGATACGGATTTTGTTAATGCAATAACAGGCGCTCAGTTGACACTTATCGGGACTACAAATATCTGGGAACCCGTGTCCGCGTCGATGGAACAGTTGGGGAGTAAGCAGCTATAATAAGCTTTCAGTTCTATCTTGGTTTTTTTTTCCACTAAGATGTCTTTTACATCATTCTCATCATTGCCATTCATCCTGCAGTTCTAAGGTACAAGTGAATGACATATGGAGAAGCAGGTACTGCTCGGGCGGCAATAGGTTCTGGTTTGGTTAATCATGGAATCCCAAAGGTGAGTGCTAGATCACAAAAGAAGCTATATCTCCACTGCTCTTCTGATAATGCACCAAACCTTTTGGAAAAACAAATACTTCACCCTTTTTGATGGACTTAGAAATGAGTTTGTCAGATGTAGTGATAAAACCAACATTTAATTCACCTTTTAACAGAAAAATAATCTCGGTAGCAGGTAGCACGAGGGTGTGTGTGTGGTGGTTTTAGTCCTTTTATTGGTACTAAACATTGGAATAAATCAAAATGGTTGTATATACCTAACATTCAAGTTTACTGCTGGTATTTTATTTTAAATTAATATTGGTAACTTAAGTTATTTGATTTTAAATTAATTTTAGAAGTAGATAGTTTCATGTGTTCTGAGTCATTTGATTTTAAATTAATATTGGTAACTTAAGTTATTATAAATACCAAAATTGAGACTTCTGGTACAGAAAATATGTGAAGTGTCATTTATACGAAAAGTGTTAGGGTGTGATATCAATTTGAAGTAGTCTACTAAGAATGGTGATGATTGTTCCTCCTACCTTCGAAGGCATTGGCTGAAGGAAGTGTAACTGCATTTTGGCATGCATGCTTTCAATGTATTCTCATTTCGTTCACGTTGTTCCATATGTTCAGAAATGTTATCTCAATTGATGAATATGCATCGTGCTTTAAAAACATTGATCCACCGGAACCATCAATACATGGACAACCAAGCTGGTAGCTACTCATAATCCAAATGAGAGTGGTTCATGAATTTATTTCTTCTTTGTGTCACGGTGAAATTTGGATACCAAGCTATTGATGAGCTTGAATCTTAATTCATTTGCAACTGAACTTTAATTTGTCCAAAGGAAGGGAAAAAGATTGAAATACCCACAATGCAATGCAGATGCAAAGGTAGAGAGTTTTAGGTTCGGGGGTTGGTTAAACTTAGGGAAGGTGCTAGCATCCTAAGTTTCTGTAGTACTCTACAAGAACCTCTTGTTTTATGTTGTTTATTGCTATGGTTTATCTGCTTAAGGATGAAATACCTAGGGGTTTATTTCTAAGTATACTCGACAAGATATCGCATCTTGTGCCTACATATCCTTACGGGAGTGGAATCAAAGTATCTGTAGTTCCCCTAAAGGGTTTGAGGAATTCTTTAACTATGGTCAAAATTCCTACGGGATAAAGGTAGTTGATTGATTGATTTTAGGAGAAAAGATGAGTTGTCATTTTAAGGGAGATTACTTGATTTAACCACCACAACTTTGTAGGAAAATAGTCTTTGCATCGTCTTAAGAGAAGGGCTCAAGTACTCGGATTGTCAACAAGTACGCCTTTATCTCTCCTAAGGCAAAGTCCCTACATATTGATTGAATTGTTATGGGTAGGAGTTTTATCTCACTTAAGATGATTAACATCTTATTCTCTAATATGTTTGAATAGTTTGAATTGAGTTGTATTGTTTTTCTAAGTTGTAAAGATAAAAGGTCCTCCTTATGGGGTAGGATCTAACTTAGAAGATCGACTTGGATGGGATCAAAGATCAATAGGGATTATGATGCAAATGATATGCGTACGCACAATTGTTTAAGTCATGTGCAGATTCTTCCTTTGGACGGTATGCAATGCGATAAGATAAATTGCGGGAAGGTAAAGATAGATAGATAAAAGCATACATAAACGCATGAAAGCGCTAAAGTGTGTGAATGTGTAAGTGAACACGTGAACAAATCGGAGCGGGAGCGCAGACGTGCACGTTTAATTGAATTTGGGGATATTGATTTTAGTTGAATTGATTTGAAGAAAGAATTGAAATTATTTAGGAGTTATATTATTTTTTGGTGAGATTAACTTAAGAAAAGTTATATTAGATGAATTGATTTTATGAGAAAATTGTTTGATTTGTTAGTAAAAATTTTATTTTGATTTAAAGTAATGATTAGATTAATTTTATTAAATGAAAAGGTTAGATACGTTTTTAGATAAAAGATCAATATAGTTTTTATTAATAAAAGGATGAGATAAGTTTAAATAACAATAAGGGAAAAGATTAATTAAAGAATTATTAATTAAAAGAGTTAAATATTGGCTAACTAATAACAGGATCAACCGGTTAATTAATTAATTAAATTGGTTTTAGGCTACTAACTGAATTAATGACTTAGCAGATAAAAAGTGAATTAAAATTAGTTTTTCAAGTCGTAATTAGGTTAGTTAACTAAATTATTTTCAAATTAAAAAGTGTGAGATGGAGATTAATCAAATAGATAAATGTGTTTTAGATAAAGAAAGTTAATTTTTTTAAAATTATAAAAGGGGATTTATTTGTATGAGTAAGATTTTTTGACATTTAAATAGATAATTAGATTAGTTAAGAAAACAGGTAAAATATTATTAACTTAAGGTTAACTGATTAATAAGATGGTTGATTTAATTAATTAAAAAAGGTAAAGGCATATTTATGTTTTAAGAATAGTTATTGGTTAAATAAATTAGAAAATGATTATTTAAATTTAATCAGTTTAATTAAAGTTAGATTAAGGTTGATTGATCAGGATTAATGGTAAGTGGGGCGCGGGATCGTACGTGTGCAGGCGTAAAAGGGTTCAACGTGGGTCGCGATTTGGAACGTGCGATGGGATCCGTTGAAGATCCCATGGCCTGTGTATGAGGGTGCATCGTAGTTAGTATGTGTGTGTTTATATGTGATTACAAACATAAACAAAAATTGAAAAAAACTAGTCTACCCCCCAAATTCCCCAAATCCCCTCCCGCATGCTCTCTTCCTCTCTTCGCGCTTCTTCGAGTTCTTTCGCTTCCATCTTCTTTCTCTCGCTTCATCTTCTTCGCCTAGACCGTTCTGTTCGCTTCATTGATTCCTCCTCAAAACCGCCTTTAGAGTTTTCCTGAAATTCAGAAACAAAACAGGCAACAACAGGTAGAGGCAAGCCAAATCAATGTCCGTAAATCAAAGTGTATTAGATAGAGAACGAGTTTACCGGTTTGAAGGGGTGTTGGCGTGGAGGACGTCGATGAGGGCTTGCTTCGGTTTCTCCGGCGGATCATTGAGATTTACGGTGGAGTTTGAGGGCTCCAAGGGTGGTTCGTGGTGACTCTGGATTCACGGGAGCTCGATGGTGGTGGCAATGACGAAGCTATGGCGGTTTCTGGCGAAGAAAGGATAAGTTTCTCTCCCTCTTTACGATTTACGAATTCCAGGGTTTGGTTTGGGAATTTTGCGCATCGCTATGATTTGTTTAGTGTCTGGGGTTTTTCGTCCTCTCTCTTCATCTCCATTCTGAGTCCTTTTTATAGGCTGTAAAATGATTTCGTTTTGAAAGCTTTCCAAATCTGATTGAATACGTTGCAACCTTGTTTTGGAAAGAAGTTAAACCGTAATGAACACATTTTCAAAGGCAATAAAATCACTTCCGCTTTGGTCGAAACATGTCTGAGCTAGGATTATATATGGTTTTGGAAAGAACATAATGTATTCTGATTTCTATTGAAGCCTTGTCTGGATATGTTGAGATCCTGTTGAACTCTGGCTTTAAACGGAAATAGAATTGTTGTAAATGTCGAATTCTTTCCATGTTGAGAAACCAAATCGTGTGGATTGTTGATTATATTGACCTGTGAAAATAATGAGGAAATCTTCTACTGTTACGATCCACATATTTGTTAAGTTGTACTTAATAAGTCTTTTGCTTATTGATGCAGGATTTGCTGGTCTTTTTATCTCTTTCGCCCCTCTCTCGGTGATTTCGAACAGATGTAGCCTTGGTCTTGGTGGCTGTCCGTTTTGGAAGGAAGGTGGGGCAGCATGTCTAGGATTTAACTTTTGATTGTTGTGATAAATCTCAATGGTTCGTTCGCGAAGCTTTGTGTTTTCAACCGGTTTTGAGGAGTCACGGCACGACGTCGGTAACTCAATTGGGAATTCTCTTCTTTTATCAGGAATGTTCTGAACTTGACTGTGTTAATCTGTACTAACAATTTCAAAATGAATTGTCTTAAACGCCAGGAAAGTTGTCGTAACCGGAGTCACTTGCCACAACAGTTTACCTTAATGTTGTGTGGTATTCGACCACTCAAATGTTGCAAGAAATTGAAGTTTTGGATAGCGGCACAATCCAAAGTTATGGGGATCTTTATATCTTTAAGTGAATCTTCCATGTTCTTTTCCAGCATTGTGAAGTCGGACAAAGGTACTGGTGTAGTTCACTTTCGCAATATCTGGCATGTCGGTTCCGTCGTCAATCCTATCTTGTTCTTGTCGTGAAAGGGATGTCGCCGTGCAACACTCCTAGTTAAGGGGATTGCGGTCAGCTTGAGCTTTTATCCCTCCCGTAGTACATTGGGTCAGAGCCATACTCGAGACTTTGTAAGTATTTCAAATCCTGACATCTACTTCCACTACTGCTTTATAAGGCAGCTTTGGAGTTCTTGACAGTTTAGTTCACTTTTAAAAATGATTGATCATGTCTGATGTTTTCAATATGGTGATGTCATACTGTTGTTTTTGGAATTCCTTTTGTAGGTTGTTCTATCCTGTTTTCTTGTCATGCTTATGGTCCACATTGGAAAGAAACAAGAGAATAAAAAATATTCTTTGTCTCCTGCTTAAAACATGTCCTGGTTGTTTTGCTGAATTTTAAACAATTGCTCAAACTTAGGACTTGTATTATGTATCGCCATATTCTGAACTTTCAATTCCTTGCAGGGCATCCTATGCTGTTAGGTTCTCCGACAGAGAAACCCCATGCCGGTTGGTTGTGGGAAGTTCGCTTTTAACGGCGGTTGAAGATACTGGATAAAAAGAGAAGGCCAACGCAACCATGCCTGCGAGTAACAAAATCAACTTGTTCGCCGAGTACCGCGAGGAGCGTAAATGTTGGGCAAAGTTAAGCATAAGTCCTGACGATGACAATGAAGTTCAAGACGTGTCCTCCCTGTTCCTTTGGTTTTTTTTCCGCAGTGTGAATGTGCTTTTACAGCAACACTAATCATGTTGTATCTTTGGTGCATATGCAAAAGAATTAGCGGCATTTGACCGTTAATAGACTTTATTTCCTTTACCACTAGTAGAGAGATTTTCTTGAATGTACTCATAGCCACTTAGATACATGTTATTATAGATAGGAAATTCAACTTGTAATTCTTGAGGAATGGAACTTCAAATTGTATGCCCTCTCGAATCATGAATTGTCTAAGTTATGTAATTTTGCTCGTTTGAAGTAAATGAATAAAACTTGTCTTCACTAAAAAATTAGGAACTCCATATTGTGGCCTCAAAAGTGACCTTAGATTGGCATATAATCCATGAAAATCTTCTAAACTTTCTCTTTCAAAAAGTGGATATAAGATGTGTTTAGCATGCTGTCGTGACGACATTTCTTGTGTTTTGTAAATCTCGGATTTTCAAAGATAAATCTCAAATGTTACAAAATGACCTCATCCTGAACAGTGTCCCTAGACTCTCAACCTCCTTTGACGTTGTACTTGTAGAACCGAACCTTAGAGACAGGCCCTTTTATGACTTATAAATCGAATAAAGTTGAAATCAAATTATGATACCAATTAAATGAGAACACTTCTTGAAGGTATCCCAACATCATGGTCTTAAAATCAACTTGAAATACACCTTCCACCCAGAAAAAGATTTTAATGCAATCCCTCAGCCAAACTCAACATTCTTGAATTCGCCTCATCTTGCACTGGAAGGCTACGTAAAACCTGTCAGAGATGTCTTAAAAGCCAAAATAATTCTGCACGCATTCGTTAGTCCTGATAAATACGTATATAGGAGTAAAAGATAAAACGTAATAAAACACACAAGGGGTGGGATCTTGAGGTCAAAAATTAGGGTGCGACAGATGCCCCTATTTAAGTTTCTTCTATCCGGAGATATGGAGATTGAAATCTTCGTCTCGACGTGATAGGAGAGACTTAAATACAAACATTGCACAATTTTTTGGCCCTAAGATGCCACCAAATGCATATGATATGCAATGATATGAAAATGAAAGACAGAGGGTCCCGGGGAGACATAAAGCCACAGGGAAAAAAAAAGCTAGACACAACACACGAGAAACACAGGCTCAACAAAGCGAGACTCCACGAGGAAAGATGACAACCAGCATTGGGGGATCTCCCAAAATAAAGATAAGATATAATAACAATACCAAGAGTACAGTAATTTGAACAATGGCAAGGAACTTGAAAGTGAAGGATAACCTACTACCAACGTGTGGTAGCCTAAGCAAAGGTATCCGGTTGCAACAAAGAAACACATGCTACCTACCATCAAATGTATGATAGCCTAAGAAAAGGTAATAACTAAAAGGAGAGATCACCTACTACCAAACATATGGCAGCCTAAGAAAGGGTGTGTGACCACAAGAAGATGTGTTACCTACTATCAAACATATGATAGCCTAAGAAAAGGTGAACACAACAAAGGAAAGATGACCTACTACCAAACAAGGTAGCCTAAGAAAAGGTATCTGACTAAAAGATATGTGCTATATTACCTACTATCGAATGTATGATAGCCTAAGCAAAGGTAATAAACTTGAAAGTATAGATCACCTACTACCAAACATATGGCAGCCTAAGAAAAGGTGTCTGACCTAAAAAGGTGTGTTACCTACTATCAAACACATGATAGCCTAAGAAAAGGTGAACACAACAAAGGAAAGATAACCTACTACCAAACGAGGTAGCCTAAGAAAAGGTATCTGGCCAAAAGAAAGGTGTATTACCTACTATCAAACATATGATAGCCTAAGAAAAGGTAATAACCAAAACAAGATGTATTACCTACCATCAAACATATGATAGCCTAAGAAAAGATAATAAACTTGAAAGGAGAGATCACCTACTACCAGACATATGGCAACCTAAGAAAAGGTGTCTGACCCAAAAGATATGTGCTACCTACTATCAAACATATGATAGCCTAAGAAAAGGTGAACACAACAAAGGAAAGATGAACTACTACCAGACGAGGTAGCCTAAGAAAAGGTATCTGACCCAAAGAAAGGTGGTATATTACCTACTATCAAACATATGATAGCCTAAGCAAAGGTAATAACCCAAAGATGGAGAGATCACCTACTACCAAACATGGTAGCCTAAGAAAAGGTGTCTGACCAACGATCTAAAAGCTTCAACGGGGATCTTCTGAAAAGATGTAAGTCGGTTGACCAGCAAAATATGTCCTCTCAAATAAAGAGAGATCCAGTGTGACAAACTTCACCATATTTCTCGAAAGAGATGCCATTTAATGGAAATAAACTTGTGTAATGAACTCACTGGGGAATACATTCCTAGAGAGTATTTTTGTTGTAGTTGTAAAATATGACTGAAACTCTGTAGTTTCTTAAATAAAGAGAAAATATCTGTAAAGTCTTCGGCAAACTTCTCTGACGAGGCTCCCGGGGAGATGCAATTTGACGAGTAGATAACCTTGATAAACCACTGAGGATGGACAAACTGTCTTGAGGAGACTGCCATTTGTCGTCTTAATAGAAAACCTGATCAAACAAGTTGCTCAAATAAAGAGGTTGCTTGTAATTCATATATAATTGTCGAGAGAACCTTATAATATTGTTGGGGAAGTATACGTCTTCAATAGTTATCTTCATAAATTCCTCCTGGGGAGAAAAGTGCAAAATAAATGCACGCTCTATGTTCAAAAGTTGGAGATATCCACAAATGTGATTGTTAGGGACCGAAGTTCAATTCAGGAAATAACTGAAGAGAAACTGTCAAGCAAGACTCGGCTATCGAGGTGTGAACTCGAATGGGATTTAACTAAAACAACCATCTTCCACGAGGAACTTCGTGGGGAATTAGAAATATTGCGCTCTTTCTGCCTAGGGCTGATAACTTTACTTGAAGGAGAAGACACACCCAGTCACTTGGTGGTAAACACAGCCAAGGTAACAGAACAAACAAACACAAAGATGCAAAAAATGCACCTACTATGCTATCTATCTATATGATATGCGTATGCCTATGCTGATAAACGAACGAACAGAGGCAACCGGAGATGAAATAAACATCTCAGAACGAACATCCAACCAATCTTCAAAGATAGAAGTACCACTGGGGATAGGTAGAGAACCAAATATGGGATCACAATCCTATTTCAGGGTTTCAAAATTCCTCCTGGGGAATAGAGAACACTTCACTTGGGGGAATAACATCTTGATAAGTCTTGGTTATCCTGTTGATAATGAGAATAAAGATCTACTAGGGGTGGATCAAACTCATAGTTGGAGGACTTTCACGGATAAAATAAATATCTATCTCCCTGGAGAGATTCACAATTGAGTTGTAGATAGGGATATCCGAACTGAGGTTTCACAGGGAATAAAATACATGTCCACTTCAAATGGAGAAACCTGGGTCAACATAGATGTTGAAGATGTCGGAGTCGAACTCAAAGGGGATGAAATAAACATCCACTTCGCTGGAGAGGCCTAGCGTCGTAAAAGATCCACTGGAGAGTAGAAAAACATCCACTTCACTAGGAATGTGAAGTTTTAAGAAGATTCACTAAGAAATGAAAATATTATCCACTTCATTGGGGGAAGTGAAGTTTAAACAAATCACTGGGAAATTCTCAGGTTACCAACTGGAGGTTTCTTGTATTGAAAAGCTTCATTGGAGAAATGTCATGACCACCAGAAATAAAATTCGTCGGGGACATGAATGAAGAATATTGTGTGTTGAGGAATTGTAATGGTAGTCGCCATTTGAACAATGGTTTGTTGTAAATGGATAAAATAATCTTTAATTCTTGAATTCCCCAAGTCACATGCTCTTGAGAAAAAGTCATTCCAGGAGGATTTTACAGAAAACTTGGCGTCCCACTGTTTTCATCTGGAGAGATTCGCCGAATCTCGACGTAACAGGCCCTGATTGACGGTATTATGACCGAGTCTTCAAAATAGCTCTATAGGTGAAGTCAAACTTGTACAGAACAAACCACTTGGAAGTAACTTGCCCCAAGTCAACAGAGTCTTCAAATTCAAAGGATCGAACTCATCGTCGATGCTTATATGTAAACCTTCTATGATATCAAGCTAAGTTAACAGGTCAGAAATGTTAATTCCGAAACTGTTAATGCAACACACATGTTTGTCTTGAAGTTTTGGAAGAAAGAGATATCACTATAACTTGTGATAAATCACTAGTTAGGATATAAATTAATTTTATAAAGCCAATATAAAAATTGAGCATAACTCATAGGAGTCAGGAAACGTTATCTCACTGAGTATGCTTTCGAATTAAACCTTACTTCAATTAGCACTTTTGAGGTTATATCAGGTTTAGCTTATGATTTGTAAGTCCAAGGAATAAGGGTCAAAACTTATTTGTACCCACCTATTTTTGAAAGATGTTCACTATTTTTGAAATTTTTAAGTGTTCAATCAAGCTGATTGAAAATTGCTCTGCCCCAGGTTAACAAGAAGGATTCTCAATCAAGGTTTGAAGAAGTTAAAGATGGATTAACTTCCTTATATCTTTGGTGTTTGAGAGGTTTGAAATAGTACCTTACATCATCAGCAGGGTTTATTCAAAAGCATACAATAAGAGACCATGAATTTTTGATTCGTCATCCTCCTTCCAACTCTTCATCACAATGAGAAGAAATTGGGTAAAATGGCTTTATAAATTGTAAAATTTTTTTTTTTTTTATGAGTGACCACGAATGGGTTTCTTCAAGACAAACATGTTATTGCGTTAATGTTCAAGATAACAAGTTCTTACATGCCAATTATGCTTTAAATCAAAGAAATAAAAAGTACATATAAGCAAACACAATAAACAGGTGATCAGCATAACAGTGTTCCATTCACGATTGGGCTTTCTCCCCTGAAAGTTAGCACTTCATCATTTATCATATCTTGGACTTTCTCTTGAAAAACTTTGCACTCTTAAATTGAATGCCCCAATATTCCATCATGAAACTCACAACTGGTGTTTGAGTTGAACCACGGTGGGCGAGATTTCATGGTTCTAGTCTTTCTAGGCGTCATTGCCGAGTTTCTAACAAAATAAAACCATAGCTGGCGGTAAGTCACTGGGATAAGATCAAACCAGCGAGTTTCTTCTTTCGAGATACTCAGAGGTATCTTCTGATTCTAAATCCGTCTTTGAACCTGTCGATTATGATGTCGATCTGGAGATGTTAACCGTTGTTTATGAGGTAATCGCTGTTTACGCTGAGCAGGCACTGCATACTGATGTTGAGGGTAAGGTACTAGAACTGGATCTGGAAGGATTGCATTAACATCAACACTTCCTTCCTCTTGGGAATCACTAACTCATCTTGAATTCTTCAAATTTTGAGCGCATTCTCAATGTTTACTCCGACTTCCACAATTTTGGAGAAATCTAATGGCACAACGCCTACCATCCTATCATAATAAGAGTTTGGTAGTGTTCTTAGAAACATCTTGCTTAAATCTTTCTCTTGAAGTGGTGGATGAATTTGAGCTGCTAATTCCTTCCACCGTTGCGCGTATTCCCTGAAAGATTCATTGTCATTCTTACTCATTCTTGTCAGTTGATCACTGTCTGGAGCGATGTCTAAATTATAATTGTATTGCTTCACGAAAGCATCAGCTAAATCTCTCTAAGACTGTATACGATTCCTTTGTAGCTTCATATAGCACATCAGGGATGCCCCACTCAAACTTTCTTGGAAGCAGTTAATCATCAGTTTGTCATTGTCAATATAAGCAGTCACCTTTCGACAAAACATCGTCAAATGGTATCTTGGACAACTAACACCCTTGTATACTTCAAAGGCATGCATATTGAAATTTGAAGGAATAATTACGCACGGAACTAAACACAGGTCATGAGCATCAAGATCCGATGCATTAGTTCCTTTCATCATCTTCAATTGCTCTTTGAGATCACGGAATCCTTTCTCAATTGCTAAAAATCTAGGATCGTCCATCTTTTTATCAGTACGGACATTCTGAAAATTCAGCACATACGGCAGAAACTGGGAATCTCTTCTATCAACTTGAACAAACAAGTTATCTTGCACAGGCTGAGGTTGCGTAGGAACACCCACTTGTTGAACATTGTCATCAGAAGGAAGATCAAATAACAGATTAGTCCTTATTCTGAAATTAGTCATGGGATCCATATCCTTCGTTATTTTTACTATCCTCTAGTAATACTTCAAGCTTGGTCGGATGGTCGAGATGTCAGCTGACAAGACAAAGACAGAAGACCGGATGGGCCACGGAAGAGAAGAGACACATGCACATGCAAATGCTAAATGCTAAATGCTAAAATGCATAAATGAAAGGTTTCATGGAACTCAAGTTCTTATAAACGTTACAAAATACCAAAGAAAATTCTTTTTTTTTTGATATCGATTACAAATAAATATTCTTATAAGAGTCTTGACATAATAGCTAAATAAAAGCTAGTAAATTATTAAGGAAATCCTTCATCGTGCTTGTTGATTTGTTCTCCTAGTTGGACTTTCTTGAATATAAGTTTGTCCATGATCAATGCTCAAGGAGTGATAGAGGAAAATAAATCCTCCATCTCTTTTCTTTTCTTGCGAGAAAGTAAGGAAGGAAGCCCTTGTTTACTTGGATTTTCAATATTGATGAAAGTTTTTTTGAACTTCTATTGATCTTCAATGATAATGGAAGCCTCTCGTATTTGTCTTTTGAGTTTCCTTGATTCTTCAATTAGTGCCCTTAACTTCCTTAGGTCACCCAAGTTAGGACTCTTAAAAGAATATTTCAAAATATTTTCTTTTGTAATCCCTATTGGTTCTATAATATTTATAACTAAACTTGGGATTCCATGAAACCAATGCAATATGATGCTTTATGGATGCAACAAACACAAGTAAGCACATAGAAATGTAAAGATAAACAAATAAGGGAGGCCCTAGGTTTGCAACGAGCATGGAGCAAAGGGTATACCCATTCCCAAAGGATGTGGACTAAAGGTTGATTGTACCTGCAGAACAAGGTTCTAAGAAGGTTCCCAAAGTCATTAGTCTATCTTTTGGATATTATCAACTTCCTAATTACTTGGTGGTTAATAATATTCTCAAGAGAACCTCTTTTGAGTGTAGCATCGCGTAGCAACTATTTCGAGAGTACTCCCTTATAGTCTTTGCACTACATCCTAATAAAGGCCAAAGTGGGGTTAAGGTAACTACGGTCCTCAATATCATAGGCTCCAAAATCGAAAATAGTGTATGTTTTCACGATTAAAACTCGTTCAACAGTACAGCTTTTGAGAGGGCCTCAATTGAGCGTGATTTTCAAGTCAGCTTGGTCGAGATTCAACCCCTATAAGCCTCGTCGAACATATCACTATCCTATCTTAAGTTCACTCAAGTCTGGGTGTAGGACTTTGTCTCACCACTCAAGGATATCATCCCAAAAACAAACAAGAGCAAATATATAAATAAACAGATATAAGCAAATATATATATAAAAAAACAAAACAAGTTAGGGAAACCCACTGAGATTCCCAAGTGAAGTCGCCATTTCTGTCGCGGTGAAATTTGGATACCAAGCTATTGATGAGCTTGAATCTTAATTCATTTGCAACCGAACTTTAATTTGTCCAAAGGAAGGGAAAAAGATCGAATTACCCACAATGCAATGCAGATGCAAAGGTAGAGAGTTTTAGGTTCGGGGGTTGGTTAAACTTAGGGAAGGTGCTAGCATCCTAAGTTTCTGTAGTACTCTACAAGAACCTCTTGTTTTATGTTGTTTATTGTTATGGTTTATCTGCTTAAGGATGAAAGACCTAGGGGTTTATTTTTAAGTATACTCGACAAGATATTGCATCTTGTGCATACATATCCTTACGGGAGTGGAATCAGAGTATCTGTAGTTCCCCTAAAAGGTTTGAGGAATTCTTTGACTATGGTCAAAGTTCCTACGGGATAAAGGTAGTTGATTGATTGATTTTAGGAGAAAAGATGAGTTGTCATTTTAAGGGAGATTACTTGATTTAACCACCTCAACTTTGTAGGAAAATAGTCTTTGCATCGTCTTAAGAGAATGGCTCAAGTACTCGGATTGTCAACAAGTACGCCTCTATCTCTCCTAAGGCAAAGTCCCTACATATTGATTGAATTGTTATGGGGTAGGAGTTTTATCTCACTTAAGATGATTAACATCTTATTCTCTAATATGTTTGAATAGTTTGAATTGAGTTGTATTGTTTTTCTAAGTTGTAAAGATAAAAGGTCCTCCTTATGGGGTAGGATCTAACTTAGAAGATCGACTTGGATGGGATTAAGGATCAATGGGGATTATGATGCAAATGATATGCGTACGCACAATTGTTTAAGTCATGCGCAAATTCTTCCTTTGGACGGTATGCAATGCGATAAGATAAATTGCGGGAAGGTAAAGATAGATAAATAAAAGCATACTTAAACGTATGAAAGCGCTAAAGTGTGTGAATGTGTAAGTGAACACGTGAACGAATTGGAGCGGGAGCGCAGGCGTGCACGTTTAATTGAATTTGGGGATATTGATTTTAGTTGAATTGATTTGAAGAAATAATTGAAATTATTTAGGAGTTATATTATTTTTTGGTGAGATTAACTTAAGAAAAGTTATATTAGATGAATTGATTTTATGAGAAAATTGTTTGATTTATTAGTAAAAAATTTATTTTGATTTAAAGTAATGATTAGATTAATTTTATTAAATGAAAAGGTTAGATACATTTTTAGATAAAAGATCAATAAAGTTTTTATTAATAAAAGGATGAGATAAGTTTAAATAACAATAAGGGAAAAGATTAATTAAAGGATTATTAATTAAAAGAGTTAAATATTGGCTAACTAATAATAGGATCAACCGGTTAATTAATTAATTAAATTGGTTTTAGGCTACTAACTGAATTAATGACTTAGCAGATAAAAAGTGAATTAAAATTAGTTTTTCAAGTCGTAATTAGGTTAGTTAACTAAATTATTTTCAAATTAAAAAGTGTGAGATGGAGATTAATCAAATAGATAAATGTGTTTTAGATAAAGAAAGTTAATTTTTTTAAAATTATAAAAGGGGCTCTATTTGTATGAGTAACATTTTTTGACATTTAAATAGATAACTAGATTAGTTAAAAAAACAGGTAAAAGATTATTAACTTAAGGTTAACTGATTAATAATAGGGTTGATTTAATTAATTAAAAAAGGTAAAGGTATATTTATGTTTTAAGAATAGTTATAGGTTAAATAAATTAGAAAATGATTATTTAAATTTAATCAGTTTAATTAAAGTTGGATTAAGGTTGATTGATCAGGATTAATGGTAAGTGGGGCGTGGGATCGTACGTGTGCAGGCGTAAAAGGGTTCACCGTGGGGCGTGATTTGGAACGTGCGATGGGATCCGTTGGAGATCCCATGGCATGTGCGTGAGGGTGCATCACAGTTAGTATGTGTGTGTTTATATGTGATTACAAACATAAACAAAAATTGAAAAAAACTAGTCTACCCCCCCAAATTCCCCAAATCCCCTCTCGCATGCTCTCTTCCTCTCTTCGCGCTTCTTCGAGTTCTTTCGCTTCCATCTTCTTTCTCTCGCTTCGTCTTCTTCGCCTAAACCGTTCTATTCACTTCATCGAATCCTCCTCAAAACCGCCTTTAGAGTTTTCCTGAAATTTAGAACTAAAACAGGCAACAACAGGCAGAGACAAGCCAAATCAATGTCCGTAAATCCAAGTGTATTAGATAGAGAATGGGTTTACCGGTTTGAAGGGGTGTTGGCGTGGAGGACGTCGATGAGGGCTTGCTTCGGTTTCTCCGGCGGATCTTTGAGATTTGTGGTGGAGTTTGAGGGCTCCGAGGGTGGTTCACGGTGGCTCTTGATACACGGGAGCTCAATGGTGGTGGCTACGATGAACCTATGGCGGTTTCTGGTGAAGAAAGGATAATTTTCTCTCCCTCTTTACGATTTACGAATTCCAGGGTTTGGTTTGGGAATTTTACGTATCGCTATGATTTGTTTAGTGTCTGGGGTTTCTCGTCCTCTCTCTTCATCTCCATTCTTAGTCCTTTTTATAGGCTGTAAAATGATTTCATTTTGAAAGCTTTCCAAATCTGATTTAATACTTTGCAACCTTATTTTGGAAAGAAGTTAAGCCGTAATGAACACATTTTCAAAGGCAATAAAATCACTTCCGCTTTGGTCGAAACATGTCTGAGATAGGATTCTATATGGTTTTGGAAAGAACATAATGTATTCTGATTTCTATTGAAGCCTTGTCTGGATATGTTGAGATCTTGTTGAACTCTGGCTTTGGACGGAAACAGAATTGTTGTAAATGTCGAATTCTTTCCATGTTGAGAAACCAAATCGTGTGGATTGTTGATTATATTGACTTGTGAAAATAATGAGGAAATCTTCTACTTTTACGATCCGCATATTTGTTAAGTTGTACTTAATAAGTCTTTTTCTTATTGATGTTTATTTACTGGTCTTTTTATCTCTTTCGCCCCTCTCTCGGTGATTTCGAACAGATGTAGCCTTGGTCTTGGTGGCTGTCCATTTTGGAAGGAAGGTGGGGCAGCATGTCTAGGATTTAACTTTTGATTGTTGTGATAAATCTCAATGGTTCGTTCGTGAAGCTTTGTGTTTTCAACCGGTTTTGAGGAGTCACGACACGATGTCGGTAACTCAATTGGGAGTTCTCGTCTTTTATCAGGAATGTTCTGAACTTGATTGTGTTAATCTGTACTAACAATTTCAAAATGAATTGTCTTAAACGCCAGGAAAGTTGTCGTAACCGGAGTCACTTGCCACAGCAGTTTACCTCAACGTTGTGTGGTATCCAGCCACTCAAATATTGCAGGAAATTGAAGTTTTGGATAGCGGCACAATCCAAAGTTATGGGGATCTTTATATCTTTAAGTGAATCTTCCATGTTCTTTTCCAGCATTGTGAAATCGGACAAAGGTACCGGTGTAGTTCACTTTCGCAATATCTGGCATGTCGGTTCCGTCGTCAATCCTATCTTGTGCTTACCGTGAAAGGGATGTCGCCGTGCAACACTCCTAGTTAAGGGGATTGCGGTCAGCGTGAGCTTTTATCCCTCCCGTAGTACATTGGGTCAGAGCCGTACTCGAGACTTTTTAAGTATTTCAAATCCTGACATTTGCTTCCCCTGCTGCTTTGTAAGGCAGCTTTGGAGTTCTTGGCAGTTTAGTTCACTTTTAAAAATGATTGATCATCTCTGATGTTTTCAATATGGTGATGTCATACTGTTGTTTTTGGAATTCGTTTTGTAGGTTGTTCTATCCTCTTTTCTTGTCATGCTTATGGTCCACATTGGAAAGAAACAAGAGAATACAAAATCTGCTTCGTCTCCTGCTTAAAACATATCCTGATTGTTTTGTTGAATTTTAAACAATTGCTCAAACTTAGGACTTGTATCATGTATCGCCATATTCTGAACTTTCAATTCCTTGCAAGGCATCCTATGTTGTTAGGTTCTCCGACGAGAAACCCCATGCCGGTTGGTTGTGGGAAGTTTGCTTTTAACGGCGGTTGAAGATACTGGATAAAAAGAGAAGGCCAACGCAACCAAGCCTGCGAGTAACAAAATCAGCTTATTTGTCGAGTACCGCGAGGAGTGTAAATGTTGGCCGAAGTTAAGCATAAGTTCTGACGACGACAATGAAGTTCAAGACGTGTCCTCCCTGTTCCTTTGTTTTTTTACGCAGTGTGAATGTGATTTTACAACAACACTAATCTTGTTGTATCTTCGATGCATATGCAAATGAATTAGCGGCATTTGACCGTAAATAGACTTTATTTCCTTTACCACTAGTAGAGAGATTTTCTTGAATGTACTCATAGCCACTTAGATACATGTTATTATGGATAGGAAATTCAACTTGTAATTCTTGAGGAATGGAACTTCAAATTGTATAAACTGACAGTGAGGAAAATAACCAAGGCTGGGGTGAATGGCAATACACTGGGTGGACCACACTTGGGAGATTCTATCAGCCCTATCAACATAGCTCTGAGGCCCCTCCTTCTCCTTAACAGCCATCCAACAACTCCAACATTCTGGAAATGATGCAGTCCATGCAATTAGACCAACGTAATTTCATGACCACTATGCAGGAACAGCAGCAGAATTTTATGAGAAGTCAGGATGAACGGATGGAACAAGTTCGCTCTGAGCTGCAAACTCAAAATGAGCGGATCAGTGGAATATCCACACAGCTGGATGCTCGCTTTGAGATTCTCGTTCACTCCCATCAAGCTGAAGAACGGGCAATTACTGAGAGTCTCGACTTCCTGAACAACATCACTGTAGAGTTCACTGATTTGGCTCATCCTCAACGTCATCCCCATTTCTATGAGAGGCGTGGGCGTGGTCGTGGACGTGGACGGGGTTATTAGCTTGTGTTCGTCTTATTATGGTTTCATTTGCTGTTTTGATTGCATGCATCATAGTCTCTTTCGTTGTTTTTTGGTTGCAAACTTTGTTATGGTGTTTTGTTTAAATTCCTAAATTCTGTCAAGACTTTATGTGCTGCTACTTTATGTTTCTTATCAATATTATGTATTAATCTTGGTGTATGCTTAATTATTATCTGTTGGCTATATTGTATGGTTTTTTCTTGATTTTATGTTAGTTATATTGTTAATCTGTCAAAACTTTGTAGTTCTCGGTTTCTTTTTGATGTTGTCAAAGGGGGAGAAAAGCGTCAACCACCACAAATGCTTTGACTGAAAAAGAAAGGGGGAGAGCGTACAACTATGATTAAAGACATCGCATGTTGTGTGCAACAGGTTGTCATCATCAAAAAGGGGGAGAATGTGAGGGCAAGTTGTCTCACAATACAGGCCTCCGAGTTTTCGATGATGACAAAACACAACCTTGGACAAATTAGAAGCATCATGCAATACTTCATCATGCTATACCTCTTTTTCATTGTTAAATCATTATACCTTAATATGTGTCTTAACTGAATGTGGCAGGATGCACAAAATGGAAAAAGCTGTTATTTTTGCAGGTTTTTAAGCAGTGAGTCGACCATACAGTCGGCGCATGAAGCCTGGCATTTCTCACGGCTCAGCGCATGGAAGCTATGCGTCGACCGTATAGTCGGCGCATGAGTGTTTTGATTTTCCACGGATCAACGCATGAAGACATGCGTCGACCATGCCACTCAGCGCATGGAGCTGAGGATTCCCCACGGGTCAGCGCACGCCGACCCTATGGTCGATCGTTCGCGCGCTGTGCTGTTTTTCTTGCTGTGTTTAAAATTCTGTTCAGTTGACTGTTTTGGTTATTACTATAAATAGAGTTTTGCTAAATTTTAACAACTAACAATTGAAATCTTGAGTAAATTGTCAGTGTAAGAAATGTGAAATAGGTGCAACATATTTCTTCATCTTCATCCCTCACACAACACACAAATCCACAAATATACACAATCATTTTTGCTGTGATTAGTGTCTTGTTCAAGGGTGATAAGGTTCGAACGCGTTGATTGAAGATCCGGTTCGAGTGGAAATTGGGGCAGGTGTTTCTTGCAGAAAACCTTGAGGGTTTTACCCATCAAGACTAGAAGGTTTTGAGGGCTTTTGCTACGGAATAGTTCATTCAACATTCAAGCAGGTGCGAAGGTAATTGATCAACGGAAGGTTCATCAGTTTAGTAGCGAGGGCGTTGAAGTGTTGAAGACTTTCTGGGTTTGATTTGTTGGTGTCTAAGATCAGCCGAGCCGAAGGTTTGAACAACGGAAGGTTTTTCATTAAGGTGGCTGGAATCGGAGGTCATTCACAACAAATTGAAGGGCTTGATTCATCTTGAATCAAGGTGCAAGAAGTGATAGCAAGCATCAACAACATTTGAGATTGTTTGTATCATTGTCTATCAACTCTTGTGTAAACTGTTCATTCCAACAGGTGATATATATTCAATATATCTCAATTCTAATTTTAGAATTGAGGGCAGACGTACCCCGAAGCGAGGACGACGGGGAACTGCCTCATCAAATCGTGTGTTCTTCATTTTCTGTCATTTTCAATTCAGCTTATAAAATAAGTGATTCTAGCTTAAGTGATTATTGTCAAACTGTGATACAAATTGAGTAAGGTGTTGAAACTCTGTTTTTAACTACTAAGTACAATAAAAATATTGTACTAGGGCATTTCCAATCCCTTACTCAACATAAATATCCTTTGAGATATTTGTGCACACAAACTGTTCGACAAAAGTCCTGAACTAAAATTGTCTTATTTTGCTTCTAGTTTTTGTGGGTCTTATTAATCATTGGAACTAGGTAACCTTGCAAATTGAAGTAAACAATTGATAAGCATAGTTTGTGTTGTGATTTTATTTTTCCGAATTGTCATAAATCCATAGGCTTACGTATATCCGGTTTTCCAATAACCGTTCGTTTTTAGACTATATTTTTCCTCGGCCGCTTCCGCACTTAAAACATTTTCAAAACCAATTTTAAATTGGTAGCGCCGACTCAAATTTTAATTGGGGATCTATTCAACCCCCCTTTCTAGATCTGTGCCATAGTCTAACAATTAGTAATTGTGTATCGATATCACTGTGGTGTGATTGAGTGGTAGTGAGTGGGAATACTCAGGTCTAGAGTATCTCTAGGTTGAAGTGTCATTGGGTAGGTTTTAAGTGAGGAGTGAAAACTGGAGGTTTAACTCTGAATTAATTCTGCTGATAGTGAATTTCCTCCCTGGCTTGGTAGCCCCCAGATGTAAGTGTTGTTGACACTGAACTGGGTAAACAATTACTGTGTTATTTACTGCCTTTCTATTTACAGCTTTTTAATTATTCCAATAGTCTGTGTTATTCCAATAGCCAGAATTTCAATTGGTATCAGAGCAGGCACCCTGCCTGTTATTTCTAGGTGAGATCTAGGGAAGATAAATTATGGTACTATGGGTAAAGACATACACAAATAGACCTCCAATTCTGGATGGCTCTAATTATGACTATTGGAAACCTAGGATGATTTCCTTCTTAAAGTCTTTAGACATCAAGGCATGGAGAGCTGCAAACTCTGGCTGGGAACATCCTGTGAAGACTGACAAGGATGGAGTATCTATGCTTATACCTGAAGAACAATGGACCAAAGAGCAAAAAGCCTTGGCTCTTGGAAACTCTAAAGCTTTGAATGCATTATTAAATGGTATAGACAAAAACATCTTCAGACTGGTAGACCATTATGAACTGGCTAAGGAGGTTTGGGACACCCTTAAAACAACTCATGAAGGAACCTCCAAAGTCAAGATGTCAAGACTTCAAATGCTGACCATAAAATTTGAAAGTCTAAGGATGAAAGAGGATGAAACCATTCATGATTTTTACATGAACATTCTTGAACTTGCAAACACCTCAGGAGCCTTGGGAGAAAAGATGCCTGAAGAGAAACTTGTGAGGAAGATTCTCAGGTCCTTACCTAGAAGGTTTGCAATGAAGGTCACTGCCATTGAAGAAGCCCAAGACATATGCCACATGAAGGTGGATGAACTCATAGGTTCTCTCCAAACATTTGAGATGGGGATGAGTGATCAGACTGCGGATAAACATACCAAAAGCATATCTCTTGTCTCAAACACTGCAGATGAGTCAAATGATGAAGATCATGAAAGCAAGGAGAAACTCTCAGAAGTTGTAGCTATGCTTGGGAGACAATTCAAAAGACTCATGAAAAGAGTGGAACAGAAGGGAAAATCCATTGACAAAAACATCCCATCTGACATTGATAGAAGTACTAAGTCTGATGAAAAGTCCTACCAAGGAAAAAGAGTTAAGTGTTATGAATGTGAGGGCTCTGGTCACATTAAAACTGAATGCCCCTCATATCTCAGAAGGGAGAAGAAAGGACTTATGATCACTTGGTCTGATGAAGACTCAGAAAGTGGATCAGAAGTAGAATCTGCAAGACATGTCATAGCTCTAACTGGTACATGTATGACTGATAATGAGTCTGATAAAGATAAGTTAACTCTTGATGAATTGGCAGCCCTATACAAACAACTATACATCAGAAGCACTGAAGTATGCCAACTAGGGGAGAAGCACAAGAGAATCATCAAGAGGATGGAGGCTGAGAAGAAGGAACAACTTGCAACAATAGACTCACTCAACAATGAAGTCAGCAAGTTAAAAGGTCAACTTGAGCAGATGTCAAAATCAATCAGGATGCTGAACCCTGGGACTGACACTCTTGAAAAAATTCTACAGAGTGGTCAGATGGCAGGAGACAAGTCTGGACTAGGGTTTGCTGGTGAACAGAAACCCATCTTGGGAATCAAGAGATTTGAGTCTGAAAAACAGAAGTCAAACCAGATGTCACAGCCAATGCCACAACATTAGAGGAAAAGGAACAGGAATCAAACAAGAAGGAAGTTCCAGAGGTGGAGGCACTATGCCAGAATTGACTTTTAGCAGCGCATACAAAGACATCGCTTTTAGAAAAAGTGCTGCTAAAGAGTAATTAAAAAAAAGAAAAAAATCAGCACACCTAAGACAACGCTTTTTTAAAAGCGCTGCTAAAGGGGGACCCTAAGAAAGCGCTGCTAAATGTATGGCCTAAGACAGCGCTTTTGTAAAGCGCTGCTAAATGTATGGCCTAAGATAGTGCTTTTGTAAAGCGCTGCTATAGGGGGGGTCCTAAGAAAGCGCTTTTCTAAAGCGCTGTTGTAGGTTGTTGCAAAGAAAGCGCTTTTGTTATAAGCGCTGCTATATGTTGTTGCAAAGAAAGCGCTTTTGCAAAGCGCTGCTGTAGGTCATTAAAAAGCGCTGCCATAGGTGTTATTAGAATTAATTTAAAATATCACCAGAATTTTGTAAACAAACAGAACAGTGTCGCGCGTATTTCCTTCTTTCTTTCTCCTCTCTGGTGAACGCGAACCCTATTCACCACAACCATCGCCCTCCTCCGTCCGACAGCCACACTTCCGTCACCCTCCTTCGTTCAGTCTGTATTGCATTTCTTCGACAGTTGACCGTCCGTTTTCGACAGCATCCTCTGTAGCGCATTTCCGCCATTGTTACGGTATTTGAAGTTTTTCATTTTGCATTTTTCTGGATTATTGTCTTAGTATTTCATTTTTATGGATTATATGATGTTAGTGTTACTTCTTTTCTGAGTTATTGACTTGTTTCTGTTGATACCGTTGATGAGAATTACTCTTTTGATATTGACTTGAGTTTTGTATTCAAGGTGTTTGTTGAAATGCCACAATGAATTTACTTATGTTAACTTTGAGTATATCTAGCATGAGTATATCTGGACTAAGATCTCTGTAGGAGCCAAACTTTCACCATGATTCATTACTAGCATCATCTAAGGATCTTCACCCTTAATTCTGCATTGGTTTGAGTTTGGTCAAAGCATATGAACTTAATCTACAATATTTGATTCCTCTAATATTTGAAATAATGGTTCAAACACATGTATTAAAAGGAAGTTCATATTATTCATATATAATAGAAAAACTCACATGTCATTATATTTTCCAATTGCATTTATCCTATTTTATTTTACATTGTCAGTAATATGTTTATTATAGAAACCAGTTTTTATAGTAAAATTAATGGATAGATATGGGAATGCAACATTTGGTCATTTTTATTATTATAATGTCTAAATCATTTATAAACAAAGTTCATAAGTTTATAATAACTAACCAACAAATAAAAAGATTAAGATAAAACAAACGTTAATTCATTTCATGTTGCAATAATAATTTTCAAAATAGACAACTATTTGTGAAGTGTTGCAGTCAAAAATATGTTATTGATTTACGGTTTACAATTGTAAATGAGGGTGAAATTTGTAAATGTTTGAGGTTATTAGATATTATTGCCATTTGTAACCTTGAAATCTATAAAATTTTAGATAAATATAAACTCAACCATAATTTTAAATTTACTAAAATATTTGGGGTTATCATAATTTTAAATTTAACAATGAAAAGTTAGTATCCAAGTAATATTCATTCATGACCTCTTTAGCCATATAAATTGCAAATTAATTAATTTTATTGCAAGTTTTATCAACAATTGATGTTCCAAAAATTATTTAATGTTGATGATGTTATTAATTTTGTCTGTTATAGGGGTTACCTGTGAAGAGCAAGGTTGTGATCATTTTCAAGCATCCTACTGTGTAGCTTTCTTAGAAGTTATTGATTTCTTTACAGGTATTCTCTGTATTTGTTTAAATTTCTTAGTTTAGTTTAGACTACTCAATTAGTATGGATAAAAAATGGATGTCTTCCAATCGATTGTCTAAAGAGTACGAGAATAGGGTAGCGAAATTCGTTAAGTTTGTTGTTGAACACGCCAAAGACCCCAGTAGGATCACATGTCCTTGCTTAGGTTGCTGTTATAGGCGTCAAATTGACATCGTTCAGTTGGAATCTCATTTAATGAGACATGGAATTGATCGAAGTTATACATGTTGGACATTACATGGTGAGATAAGTAACGAGAATGTCGAACCTGGGGATAATACGACCTATGCTTCAAAGGACAATGGTAGAGATACATATGATTGTGATCGAGTCGAAGAGATTGCAGAAGCACTTGAAAAAGATCTTCAAGATTGTCCCAAGATGTTTGAGAGGTTGGTAAGCGATGCAGAGAAACCGTTGTATAAAGGTTGCACTAATTTCATAAGATTTTCTGCGGTATTAAAGTTGTACAACTTAAAGGCAGGTAATGGATGGTCGGATAAAAGTTTCACAGAGCTGTTAGCCCTACTTCAAGAGATGCTTCTGGAGGATAATGTTCTTCCCAATCGAACCTATGAAACTAAAAAAATGTTATGCTCTATTGGCATGAGCTATGATAAGATACATGCTTGTCCAAATGATTGCGTTTTGTTTCGAAATGAATATACATCCTTAAACGAGTGTCCTAAATGCGGTGTATCTCGGTATAAGAAAAAGTTGTCACCAGCAAAAGTTTTATGGTATTTTCCTATAATTCCGAGATTTAGACGCATGTTTCGTAGTGAAACAGATGCAAAACACCTAACTTGGAATGCATATGATAGAATTATAGATGAGAAGTATCGACATCCGGCAGATTCACCACAGTGGATGAAAATTGATAATGAGTATCCTGATTTTGGAGAAGAAGCTAGAAACCTTCGATTGGCATTATCGACTGATGGAATGAATCCGCATGGTCTGCAAAGTATCTCACATTCCACTTGGCTTGTAATTATTATGATTTATAACCTACCTCCATGGCTATGTATGAAGCGTAAGTACATGATGTTATCTATGTTAATTTCTGGCCCTAAACAACTAAGGAATGACATAGACGTATACTTGACACCTTTAATCGAAGACTTAAAGAGTTTGTGGGAGAACGGTGTGGAGGTTTATGATGGATATAGGAAAGAAAGTTTCAATTTGAGGGTGATGTTGTTTGGCACAATTAATGATTTTCCAGCATACGGAAATCTATCGGGGTATAACATTAAAGGTCAATGTGCGTGTCCTATCTGTGAAGAAAACACAGATTGGACGCGGTTGGAATTTGGTCAGAAGAATGTCTTTCTTGGTCATCGTAGATTCTTAAATTCTAATTATCACTATCGTGGGTGGACAAAAGCATTTAATGGAAATTCAAAACAACGTAGAGTACCACCTACATTGATCGGCGAATAAATTTTTGAAAAGGTGAAAGATGTGAGTACTCAGTTTGGCAAGCCTTTTGCTCATACGCTTGTCACGCGTGAGTGGAAGAAGAGGTCAATTTTTTTTGAGTTGCCGTATTGGAAGTCGTTGTATGTAAGACATTTTCTTGATGTTATGCATATTGAAAAAAATGTATTTGAAAGTGTTATTGGTACGTTACTCAATATACAAGGAAAGTCTAAGGATGGCCTTAAAGCAAGAAAGGACTTGGTAGCAATGGGAATAAGAAATGAATTAGGACCCTTGAAGAAAGGAAATCGCACATATCTACCACCTGCTGCTTATACTTTATCTAGAAAGGAGAAAAAGATATTGTGTAAGTTTCTGAGTGAAGTTAAAGTTCCAAAAGGATACTCTTCAGATATTAGAAGACTTGTTTCTATGAAAGACCTCAAGTTAAAGAGTTTAAAGACACATTATTGTCATGTTATAATGGAACGCTTTCTACCAATAGGTATACGTTCTATTTTTCCAGAAAAAGTGAGAGGCGCAATAACTAAATTGTGTTTTTTCTTCAGGTTAATTTGTAGTAAGGTGATCGATCCTGCGATCTTACCAACATTGCAAAAAGAAATAGTTATTACTTTGTGTGAGCTTGAAATGTATTTTCCTCCATCATTTTTTGACATAATGGTACATCTAGTTGTCCATCTTGTGAAACAGACACAATTGTATGGACCAGCTTATATGAGATGGATGTATCTTGTTGAACGTTATATGAAAATATTGAAAGGGTGTGTGAAAAACTGAAGTCGACCAGAGGGATGTATTGTTGAACAATACATTGTTGAAGAAGCTATTGAGTTTTGTACTGAATATTTGTCCAACGTTCAATCCATTGGCGTCCCAAAATCTAATGTTGTTGAAAAAATAGTAGGTAAACAATTAATTGGAAATAAAGTTGTGACAATTTCAAGGGATGAACGGGAGCAAGTGCATTTGTATGTTCTGTATAATGACATTGAGGTTGAGCCGTATGTTGAAATGCACAAGGACGTTCTCCGAGGTTTAAATAAGAATCGAAATGAAAATTGGATAGTACGTGAGCACAATCGAAGTTTTATAACATGGTTCAAGGATCATACTTTTTCAAAGTTTTATTCTGATCCCGCTTCAATAACAGAAAGGTTGAGATGTTTAGCATATGGTCCAAGTTTGAATGTGATTTCTTATAGCGTATACACAATTAATGGATACATATTTTATACCAAAGAATAAGATGATAAGAGTACAATGCAAAATAGTGGTGTCACTGTGCTTGCCGAAGTAATGCACATTTCAAGTGTGAAGGACTTAAACCCCGAATATGCGAATCTGTCATATTTTGGTGTTATCGAGCGTATTTGGATGTTTGATTATGAAAAGTTTCAGATTCCTATCTTTGGATGCAAGTGGGTTGAAAATAATAGTGGCATACGAATGGATAAATCAGGATTTTTGCAAGTGGATCTTAATAAGGTGGGGTACAAAGATAAGCCTTTTATTCTAGTCACGTAAGCTAAACAAGTGTTCTATGTCACTCATCCGACAAGTACGAAATGGTCTATAGTTCTTTTTTCCAACAAAGTAATCAATGATAACATTGGAGACAAGGGGGATGTTGATGTTGAGAAGGAATCTTATATTATAGATGATCTAGATGAGAATATTAGAGCGGACGAATCATATATTAGAAATGATCATAACGAGGGAATTTGGATCAATCCATCCGTCCGTGTTGTTAAGAGACAAGTAAACCACGTTCCAACTAAGAAAAGAAAGAGATCTTAGTGACAAAGGTACTTGTAAAATTACATATTGTCTCATTGAATAAAATTACATATTTATATCATGCAATACAATTACATATTATGTCATTCAATAAAATTATGTATGTGTTTTTCTTATTTATACATTTCTTATGTATATATTTCTTATTTACATATTTGCATGTCATTTATTTGATACTTTGGTTTTTCTGAATTACAGGTATTATGGCCGCCAATGAGGAAACATCACATGATGGAAAGGAAACAACAAAAGACATGGAAGGCGATATCAAAAGAGGAATAACGATTTTGAAAAAAATCATCCGTGCGAGAGATAAGGGTGTTAAGTATGATCTGCATTGGAATGAAAGAGATCAATTAGTTGAGCCTAACAGTGTGATGCTGACAAGTTACATTGGAGCACTTGTACGTTTGCAAATTCTGATTACTTGCGATAATTGGAGAATTCCCTCGCTACAACCGGCTAAAGACAAAATTTGGAGTGAGATCTAGGTATGATATTTGATTATTTTTAATTATGTTGACGGTTACATCTTTAAATTAATTACACTAACATGTTATATGTATGTGTATTTGTTTGCAGAGATCTTTTAATATTGATGATTGCAGAAGAAAATATTGTCTTCAATTGGCCGGAAAACGACTGAGGGGATTTAGAGCGTTTTTAACGAATAAGTTTCTTAAAGATTCTGATGGAAACTTTGTCGACTCGGAGCGTCCAAAGAAGTACGCTGATCTGATTTCAGAAGAAGAATGGGAGACATTTGTTGCAAAGCGAAGAACCAAATAAATTTTAGTAAGTACAACTTATCATGAACAATGTATAGTATATATACTTCTTCCACAAGAGTTCTGATATGACTTAAACTTGTTTTTTCAGGTTGTGAGTGGCATAAATCGGCAACAGGCATCAAAATTCGTGTATCCATACAAAAAAGGGCGTTTGGGATATGCACGCTTAGAACAAAAAATAGTAAGTATATATAAATGCTTTATTATGATATAGTTACCAAAAATAGTAAGTATATATAATAGGATATGAATGCTTTATTATCCGTCTTAATGCGTAGTTAGAAGAGGAGAAAAGTGATGCGACATCTCTTCCGGACCATGTTGTGTGGAAGGCTTCCCGTGTGGGAAGAGATGGAGTCATTCAGGAAGAAATTCAACAAGTATTTGAACAATGTGTAAGTACAACATTAGTTTTGTCAGTAATTGATCAAAAATGTATAATATATTTATATATGCTTTTATCTATATTTCAGGAGACTCTATCCCAGAGTATAACTCCAGTTGAGGACGATGATTGCAGGAGCATACTAAGTCGGGTGTTAAATATCCCTGAGTATTCTGGGCGTGTGAGGGGTAAGGGATTTGGCGTCACTCCATCACAACCATATAAGCAGCCAAAGAAAAAAAATCCTAGCAATAAAGAAGTGATGGATACGTTGGAGGAATTGAAAGCTCAGATTCGGGAATTACAGAAGGACAAAGAAAGATACATGTCGGAAAGAGGCAGTCCAGATCAGGGTAAAGATACTAGTGACAAAGATAGTATCAATTGTCCGCAGAAGCTTCCAGAGGTAATTGTATATATTACATTGAAATTAATTTAGCATAATTTTCTTAATTAACACATTAATCGACATCATTATTTGTTTAGGGCATTTCACCTTGTCGGCTATATTTATCGTCACCGACTTATCGCATGGTTGACAAGGGAAAGGTGCATAACACTGTGGGAGACTTACTTCACCATAAACCGCTCCCTGCTGGATATTTGAAAGTATCAGTTGATATTGCGTTAGAGGGGGTGCGTTGTTGCCTTTACCAGATGTTGTTTCAGACGCAACAGTGGTGGGAGACGCAATAGGAGCGTATGTTGCATGGCTGACAAATCTCATTTTCATGGATGATGAGGTATGTTGAACACCGTTATGAACCTTGTAATATTCAAATTTTTACGACCCATATATGAAAGTTATTCTTACATTTACATTTTCTTATTTACATGATGATCTTAGACTCCTACAAAATCCAAATCAAAAGATAAGGGAATCATTGTGCAGGAAACCGATTCAGCTGCATCAAAGAAACAAGTACTACTACAGTTACATGATTATCTTATTATACATTAATTACTGAGCTTGTATGACTTTTAGGTTCATGATCAACAGTTGCAACAAGTTAGCAAGGGTAAGATGCCTGAATCTTCCAAGGTGCTCAACAAAAAAAAGGTCGAGCCAAAAAAAGCATCTGTTCCTCGATTTAGGTTATGCCTCGAAACATATGTAGGAACAACAGATGTGACTGAGGGTGGCATCCGTATAATACCTATGGAGGAAGGTATTTTCGGTTTTGAATATACCGAAACAATTGCTAAGGAGGATTTGGACCAGGTTTTCCAACATTCTGAATTGGGCGTCGGTGTTATGCATTCCTACATCAGGTACTCCGATCCATTTTAATTAAATAATTGAACATTTTAAAATTTTCTCATTTAACTGAATATTCTAATGTTAATTATGTTTTTCTTTTAGGCTCTTGTATGACAAGTTGTTGGTCCCGCATGATTTGACTTCCATATTCACATTCTTATCTGCTAGCTGTATCAACTCACGGGCAATAGATCACACACCAGATGTAGTCAAAGATTACATAGTCCAAAGATTTATGGCTGCGACTACAGAGAAGTTGTTCTTGTTGTCATATAATACTAGCCATGGATATGACTTCATTCTAAATTCATTTATCATAATTATTCGATTTTTGCCATTCTATATAACATTTCCGTCTAAACTATTGTCTTATTTTATAGTGGACACTGGTTGTTGGTCACGATTAATCCGATGAAAGAAATAGTGTATTATCTGGATTCATTGGATGGCGATCAAACAAAATATCCTGATATGAAGAATATGATTGATACATAAGTGATGAGATATAATGTTCTGAATAATTATATATCTTTATTTATTATGTGGCATTGTTCTAAATATGCGTTTATATTATGTTAGAGCTATACAAATATTCAGAGCATAAAGACAAGCAACAGTGCCAAAAAGCAAGGCTAACAACATTAGCTGGATCAGAGTGCAGGTATATTTTCCCATTTTTAACTGTTATAGTGGTCCTACTTGATAAAACTATGTAAACTATATATTCTGATAAATGTTCGTTTATTTTTTCCATTTACAGTGTCCTCGTCAGCGCAATGGGATTGATTGCGGATATTTTGTATTGCGCTTTACGAAGGAAATTATTCATTCTGGTCAAATAGAGATTCCAATCATGGTATGGATCAACTCATAAATTATATGATTCATTTTGATAATTAACTGATGTTTCATCTAAGTAATTAGTTTTAAAACTAAATTGTGCATGTTCTGTTATATTATGTAGTACTTTGATGAATTCAAGTGCGGTACTTTCTCGAAAGCAGGATTGGAAGAAATAAAGGAGGAATGGTGTCAATTTATTCTTGAGTTGAGAATTGTATAAGGTATATGTATCATCCAATATTGATGCGGGATAATAATATTTTTGGAAGTCGTATCTATTTGTAAAGTTAACAGATTTGTAATTATATGTAAATTGACTGTATTTGTGATGTTGTAATTCGGAGGATCAAATTCTATTGTAATATATTTAAGCAGGTTTATGTGTATTAAAATGAGTATGGGCAAAGTGATGAATTATAATGTATACTTAAAGGCCAAAGTGTTGAATTGTATATATAAGGCCAAAGTGTTGAAATAAAGGCCTGAATTATAAGCAGGGAATAAAAATATAAGCAGGTTTGTCAAAAAATATATAAAAAGTATGATTATTTTAAAAAAATTTTTTTAAATCGTGAAGATTAGACAACGCTTTTACAAAAAAGCGCTGCTAAAGGGGACAAAGAGAGCGCTACAAAAGCGCTGCTATAGGTGGGGAAAGGGGGGGGGTCTAAGACAGCGCTTTATAAAAGCGCTGCTAAAGGGGGGGGGGGGTCTAAGAAAGCGCTGCTAAAGGGGGGAGGGTAGGGGGAATAGGCAGCGCTTATAAAAGCGCTGCTAAAAGTGCTGCTGAAGGGAGCCTTTAGCAGCGCTTTTTCCATAAAAAAGCGTTGCCTTTACCTTTAGCAGCGCCACTTTTGGCAGCGCTGCTAAAGACCAAAAAAAGCGCTGATAAAGGTCTTTTTTGGCATAGTGAGGTGTCAATACTGTGGAAGAATTGGTCACCTGAAGCCTTTTTGCTTTAGGTTGCATGGATATCCTAGCCACACTCATCTAAGTACTCATGTCAAGAAGCAACAATGGGTGGCAAAGAAGGTTGGTCTGATACCTCACACCTCCCTAAGAGTGTCAGCTAAAGAAGTCTGGTACTTTGATAGTGGTTGCTCCAAGCACATGACTAGAATAAAGAACCTGTTGGTGGACATCAAACCTTATTCCACTAGTTATGTGACCTTTGGTGATGGGGAAAAAAGAGAAATCAAAGGGGTTGGGAAACTAGACTGTCATGGAGTACCTAACCTAGACACTGTACTGCTGGTAAAAGGAGTGACTGCTAACTTGATTAGCATTAGTCAACTCTATGATCAAGGGCTAAGTGTGAACTTCACTGAAGGAGAATGTATGGTCAAAAATGGTGATAATAAAGAAGTCATGAAGGGGGTTAGATCTAAGGACAACTGCTACTTATGGGAGCCCAAGGACTCTAGTAGATCCACAATATGCTCTATGGCCAGAGAAGAAAAGGAAGTAAAATTGTGGCATCAAAAACTTGGGCATCTTCATCTAAGAGGAATGAAAAAGATCATCTCCAAGGAGGCTGTGAGAGGAATCCCAAAACTAACTATAGATGAAGGAAAGGTATGTGGTGAATGTCAAGTAGGTAAACAAACCAAGACATCTCATCCAAGGGTTGGAAACATGACTACCTCCAGAGGTCTGGAACTATTGCACATGGACTTGATGGGACCAATGCAAGTAGAAAGTCTTGGTGGTAAAAGGTATGCCTATGTAGTAGTTAATGAATACTCCAGATAAACCTGGATAAGCTTCATCAGGGAAAAGTCAGATGTATTTGAAGTATTTAAGGAGCTGTGTCTGAAACATCAAAGAGAAAAGGAATATGGTGTGGTCAGAATCAGAAGTGATCATGGTAAGGAGTTTGAAAACTCTAAATTTGCAGAATTCTGCTCTTCTGAAGGGATCAGTCATGAGTTCTCCTCTCCCATTACTCCTCAGCAAAATGGGTTAGTGGAAAGAAAAAACAGGGTTATCCAAGAATCTGCCAGGGCTATGATTCATGCAAAGAAATTACATATGAACACATCCTGCTATGTTCACAACAGAGTAACCTTGAGAAAAGGGACTTCTTCCACCCTGTATGAAATATGGAAAGGAAGAAAGCCAACGGTGAAATAATTTCATGTTTTTGGGAGCAAGTGTTGCATCTTGACAGATCATGAACAAAGGAGGAAAATGGATCCCAAAAGTGATGAAGGCATTTTCCTGGGATACTCTATCAACAGTAGAGCTTATAGAGTATACAACTCCAGAACAAAAATCTTGATGAAATCCATTAATGTTATCATTGATGATCAACTTGAAGAACCTAATGTCATTGAGGATGTCGAAACATTCCTTGAGACACCTGCTGAGGACGTGGTCAATACTGAAGAGGTTCTAAATGAACAACCAGACTCTGTATCTGAAATTCCCAACAAAGATCCCTCCATCAGGATCCTGAAAGATCACCCCAAAGATCTTATCATTAGAGACCCCACAAGTGGTGTAAGGACCCGAGCTAGAGAAATCATCTCAAATTCATGTTTTGTATCCAAGATTGAACCCAAAAATGTGAAGGAAGCCTTAACTGATGAATACTGGATCAAGGCCATGCAAGATGAATTGGAACAGTTTAAAAGGCATGAGGTATGGGAACTGGTGCCAAGACCTGAGGGAACAAACATCATTGGCACCAAATGGATTTACAAGAACAAATCAGATGAATAGGGAATTGTAGTCAGAAACAAGGCTAGACTGGTGGCACAGGGGTATACTCAAGTAGAAGGAATTGATTTTGATGAAACCTTTGCACTAGTTGCAAGACTTGAGTCCATCAGGCTACTGTTAGGAATTGCTTGCATTCTAAAATTCAAACTATTCCAAATGGATGTGAAAAGTGCATTTCTGAATGGATATCTAAATGAGGAAGTATATGTATCAAAACCCAAGGGATTCGAGGATCCTAACTTGATAGACCATGTATACAAGTTAAGGAAGGCACTGTATGGATTGAAACAAGCCCCTAGAGCATGGTATGAGAGATTGACTGAATTTCTTACTACAAATGGATACAAGAAAGGAGGGATAGATAAGACCCTGTTTGTAAAGGATGAAGATGGAAAAATCATGATTGCACAGATCTATGTGGATGACATAGTGTTTGGAGGAATGTCAGACAAAATGGTGAAACAATTTGTCAATCACATGCAATCTGAGTTTGAAATGAGCATGTGTGGAGAATTAACCTATTTCCTTAGTTTGCAAGTCAAGCAAATGGATGATTCTATATTTATCTCCCAAAGTAAATATACCAAAAGCATAGTCAAAAAGTTTGGGATGGATAAGGCTGGTCACAAAAGAACACCTTCACCCGCTTATCTGAAGTTATCAAAAGATGAAAGTGGGACTAGTGTTAATCAAAGCCTGTACAGAAGCATGATTGGTAGCCTGCTGTATTTAACAGCCAGTAGACCTGATATTGCTTTTGTAGTTGATGTATGTGCTAGATATCAAGCAGATCCTAAAGTGAGCCACATAAATCAAGTCAAAAGGATTCTCAAATATGTGAATGGTACCTATAATTATGGTATACTTTACTCTCATGAATGTAATCTCACTCTATCTGGGTATTGTGATGCCGATTGGGCTGGCAGTGCTGATGATATAAAGAGCACCTCTGGTGGATGTTTCTTCTTGGAGAATAATCTCATATCATGGTTTAGCAAAAAGCAAAACTGTTTCTCATTGTCCACTGCAGAAGCTGAATACATAGCAGCTGGCAGTAGCTGTTCTCAACTGGTCTGGATGAAGCAAATGCTGACAGAATACAATGTCTCGCAGGATGTCATGACATTATATAGTGATAATCTTAGTGCTATCAATATCTCTAAGAACCCAATTCAGCATAGCAGAACTAAGCACATTGATATAAGACATCACTTCATAAGAGACCTTGTGGAAGATAAAGTGATCGCCTTGGAACATGTGTCCACAGAACTACAGTTGGCTGACATTTTTACAAAGGCTCTAGATGCTGCTCAATTTGAGAATTTGAGAAGAAAATTGGGTATGTGCATGTATGAGGACGCATAGCAATTACTGGCACGTGAGAGTTTTAAAACTTCAATGCAGTCCAAGGCCTTGACCACAAAAGCTCTCCTTTTCACAAATGTGCATACAATTTTCTCTGCATTCCCCACTACACAGAACTCTCCGTCAGCATACAGCAACAAGATGTCATTCCATCGTGACGCCTCTTCATCCAAGACTCCTCCCAAATCCTCAGAAAGTGATCCTCCCACTGGTGAAGAACCCAAACGCAAGTATCCTCCACCCACTGATGAAGAACTTAGGCGAACCAGCAACAGGGAAGGCTCGACATACGTGGCCAAATCCATTGGGAAAATTGTCTATGATATACTCAAAAGAGGACTGCCTTTTAGGGGTATCATCGTTCCCCTGGCTCGCAGGGATCCACCTCACGATTCGGATATGCCAGAGGAAGACTCGTGTGACAGAAACCAGGGTCTTTCGTTATCTGATCTGGATGATAGTGACTATAGTTCTTCTGATGAGGAAGAGTGATAGCTTGATAGGCTGTTGTGTGACTCAGTCTGCGGCTGAGGTGATAAAGTGCGATGTTGTTTTGAACTTTGCTGATTGAAATTTTTTGTTTTTGTGACAACACTTGTGGTGCTCTTCATGAGCAATTTTTTCCCAAACATTTGTAATGTTACACATTATGATCTATTCTAGTTTATTAGTTGGATCTTAATTTGTGGCTAAAAATGGGGAGAGAGTAGTTAGAGTACAGCAGGTTGAAGAACTGGTTGAAGACTTGCTTGTGCTGCTGCTGATATGTGTAATAACAGCTGATGTTGTTAGTATTGTATGAAGTCCCAGTTTCCAGGTTGTGTAGGAATGCTTGTTAGCTTTGTGAGCTCCCAGCTACTGCTGGGGATTGTATGTGTGTGTCTACAGGATAGTAGCAGAATGTGAGTGTTGTGCATCTCTTCAGGGGGAGTAGCACAGGAGTTTGTGTCTTCAGGATGTTATCCTGAATGTCTGCAGGACTGTTTGCAGGTTGTGTGCTCAGCTGAGAGGATATGCATAAAATGCATAAGTTGAGGGGGAGCAACCCAGAATGTTACTCAGTATAGTATGACATCTGTAATGGTAACTAACAGATGGTTAGCTGTGGTAACTAACAGATGGTTAACTGTGAACAGGTTGAGGTTGTCGCTACTGCGAAAATCGAGGCCGATAATGACAGAAGAGTCGCCACTGTGCGTTATTTATCCCAAGAGAGGGAAAGGAAACACTCAGAGAAAACCTAACGAAAAGAGGGATAAGATCGATCATCGCAACCAAATCTCGGGTTCAGGAGTCAGTTACGCAAGGGGAGGGTGTTAGCACCCCTCACGTCCGTCGTACTCGACGGGATCCACACTTGTTGTCTATCTGAAAGGGTGATTGAAACTATCTAACTACTGGCTAAAGGACAAAAGAAAAAGAAGTGACTCAGCAAAGCAACGGCGCTTTGTGCCTACGTATCTCATCTGAAGTGAGAAGTCAGAGTCAACGTAGTTCGGCTAACTACGGGTGAAAGGGGGGGAGGTTGCTCGCCAAGACATTGCATCTTGTGCCTACGTACTTTCATCTGGTATGAAAGATCAGAGCAAGCGTAGTTCGGGCTAAAAGGGAACACAAGTTTGTTCAACTGTTTTACCCGAGCAGGGTTAACAATCAGTTCTAGCAGTTTGGTGTATGCAGCTCGACCATTGGAGACTTAGGCGTTACCGTTTGCGATAGAACCAAGAGTTAACAAAAATCTCCTTATGAAAATGATTTTCCAAGATTAAAGGCCCCGAAGGACAAAAAGAAGTTTGAATGATTTGTTTTTGTGTTTTTTAGAGAAGAAGTGTTTTTTAAATTGTTTGCAATTCATATCGCACTAGAGACTATGACTTAGGAGTGAATGCGTCGCATATCACCCAAAGGGTTCTATACTAAACATCCAAGCCATTGAAGAGAAACTCCTCAAAAACCCTTTCCCAAGTGCTTAAGGCTCATAACGTACAATAATCATTAACCTTTATTAGGTGTTTTATGATTGTTTTGAGATGAGAAGAGGAAGGACACTAAAGGGGGACTAAATCCAAACCTAAAGTTGTCATGCAATGGTGATCCTAAGATTGAGATAAGGGAATGATACCTAATGTTATCATACATGGTTAAGATCCTAATGTCTATCACAACCTCACTTGAACAAGAGAGATTAGAGATCCTAAGGGAAAGGAGACAACAGAAGCAACAGGAAACAACATAAACATGCAAGAATGCAAACATGGAATGCAAGTGAGGGAGGAAATTGGTGTGGGGAAATAGCCTCCACAAGCTCATCTCAACCTCAAACAACAATATGATAAATGCAAGAGATGAAAGAAAAAAGAAATGCATCAAAAGAAACACACAAGTGCACTAAAATGGGATGAAATGGCCTAAACCATTCAAACATCAACCACAATGCCAAAACCTAAACACAAATGAAAGGCAAAGAAAACCTAAAACAAAGTGAGGATGGGAGGCTATATGAGGACAGCAAGGAACTCATAATGTGCACTCAACCATGAGCATCACAAGAAAGGTGCAAAAGAAAACACAAAGAAGTCCTCATGGATTCATCATCTTAGGCTTGCTTCAAGTACCTCCAAAGGAGGGACCAAGCCACCTTAATTGAGATTCCAAAGTCATTAGACAGCAAGGGAAATGAAATAAAAGTTCTCAAAATCAGAAGCAAGTAAACCACAAGGAAATGCAAGCAAAATTCCCAAAGGAAAGCAAGCATGTTTCACATAGAAACCCTAATTGGAAACTCAAAAGTAAACAAACAAATGAACAGGCAATACATAATGTAATGACCTAAAAATGAGCATGTGTCATCCTTAACATGTTAGAAACATGAAACAAAAGGCATTGAGAGCTCAAAGGATCCAAAAATGTCATATCCAAGTCAAACTAGGTCAAGATGTATGTATGAACCTCCCTTGGAGGTAACTTGACTTGCAAGTTACCTCACAATTAGGAAAATGATTCAAAAATTATCAAATAAAATGCAAGAAACTCAAAAACAAGTTGGAAACCAGAGGCCAAGAGATTACAATCAAAGTCACTTCACAATATCACCATAGAAATTGATTCACAAAGGGTGCTCCATTGTGAAGGAGGATTGTTGAGGGTCAAATGAAGTGCATCAAAAGCCAACTCAAAAGTCAACCAAAAGGGGCAAAATGGTCCTAAAAAATTCATCAACCCATCATGGACATGAGGATGAATTTTGGGTCATTGGACCAAAAGGAAATGAGAAAAACAAAATAAAAACCAAAATATGTCAAGAATTACGTCAAATAAAACACTTCCAATGTTAAATTCCATTTTTAATTGAAAAATAATTCATAAAATAAAATAAAAATTTCCTAAAATCAGAGGACATCTCAAGGAGTCTAAAACATATTTTTGTGGAATTTTATCACTCTTGGAAGTATTTTAAAATGATTTAAATCTAAACAGATATAAAATAAAAACAAAAAGAAAATAAAACTAAAATAGATAAAAACTTGGTGCAAATAGCAACCCAGCAACGTGTAAAAGGAAACTGGGCTCACAAAGGGGGGTCAACAGCAAACAGAGGCCCAAATCCAACAAGGGGCGCTGAAGTCAAAAGGATCCAGTATGGTGAGTCAACATACGCGCATAGTGGAAAGCATTAATGGCCATTGGATCAAAAGGTAATCACATCCAAGGGATCAGATCACGCCATGTCATTTAATGAAATTCAAGCTAGATCTGGTGTGTGTGGTCAAAGTGAGTGCATCATGTGTCTTAATCATGGCCGTGGGAACAAAAAGTAATTAAATCCAAGGGCTATGTACACACACACGTGGCTCTAGTGGAGTTCAAACCATGGAGGGAAAACGAGACGGCCGGAACCACTGTTCCGGTCGTCTTCTCCGGTGAAGCATCACAAACCAGTCACAGCCAAAACTCAAGTGCTCCTAAACTCAACCAAAACAAGTAAATAAATAGTCAAAACTCATTTACAAGTCACGTAGATCATGAATATGAGCTTAGTTTTCAATAATAATGCTTAAATAAAACAGAATGAAAAGAAACAAGAAATGAGCTCAAATGAAAAAAGTTAACAAACAACCACAAAAATGATCCAGAAACTGCCTACATGAATAGGGATTTAGCATAAACCAAAAATGGCGCAATATGGGTGCATAAACAGTGAGATATTTGGATTGAAAGAAAACCTAAAAGAAAGCTTCCTCAGAGCTCAGTTCTTTAGCAAAGCTTAATGAAAATCACCCAGAAACGTTCAATGGACCTCAAGGAATCTTTTCAAATGTTTGGTTTGGATTGAAACTCAGTAAAACATGAAAAATGATTTTGACTTTGCTCTCACTTTTTCTCAATGTGTTCTTGTCCAATTTCTCACCAAAACCAGTTATGAGGACTTGTGAACAAAGCTGAGAATATGTATGATGGATTTGGATTGAAAGAAAGCCCAATTCTATGCTCCTTAACCCAACTGAAAATCACTTTTTCTCTTTATGCCCACCTCCAAAAGTGCACGAAAATCCTCTTGTCAAGCTGTAAAAATGGCTCAGCTAGCTTGCATCTGAGGTAGGTTGATCCAAGGGCTGAAAATGGCTCCCTAATTTAATCTTATGACATGGTTTGTAAGTGTTACTTAAACTTGAAGTAAGCATGAAAATGGTCACCAAAATGAGCTCAAATCTCAAATCCAAAATTGGCATTGTGCTTGAAATGTATTTGGCACTCAAAAAATGCATAAGGTTGGTACAAAATGATCCCAAATGAATTTAATTTGATTTTCCCCTTTTAAGGCCCTTTTCATGGAAATTTCTTTAGGGATTCTTCAATCCAAGCCAAAACCATGATGCCTTGATGTTTGGTTGAGCAAATGACCCTATTTGGAGCAAGTTTTAAGTTGGAAAGATTTCCATTTGAAGTGTGCAAAGTGGTGAAATGGACCTATAATGAAAATGACCTGTAATCCTACTTTCCCAAAATACCCCTGCCTTGCAAGCCTCATAACTTGAGTTCTACAAATCAGATGAAGTACTTCTAGTACTCTTTGGGAATATAAGATCATGAGGAACAACTTTCATGTTCATTAAAAGTTGAGGAGAAACATCCTTCTAGGTCAAAAGTGGCTTGGAAGTTGGTTGACTTTTGTTGACCAAAATCACATTCATACGAGGACCTGTAACTTGTCTGCTTCACAACTTGAGTTATATAAATCCAATCAAGGACTTATAGTACTCAAAAGAAAGCTAAGAACATGCTCTACAAGTTTCATGTTAGGGTCAAGATAAGATGAAACTAGTATCTTGAGATAGGTGGTCTTGAAGTTCGGCACTAAATAGGGGATTTTACATTGAGAACCCTAATTTAGTAACTTCTCACACTCTTGATTCTTCTTGATTTTATCTTGAAATGATATATTAGGAATCTCAACACAACATTACATGACCACAAATACTTGGAATTGAGTCTTAATCTCCTTTGATTTCACAATTGACTGAGGGTTGACCAGATGAAAACCCTAACTGCACCATCTTCAATTGTAGCTCTTCACACTTGGTGTAAACACTTGAATGAACTCCACAATGACCTACAAGACCTCCAATGAGCTTAAGTGATAATATCCCTCCATAACCATGGGCTTGTGATCCTCATATGACCTTCAAATAGCCTCCTAGACAGGAGATGAACAACATATATTTATCTGCCTATCCAAAAGGCTTTGACTTGTCTCTGATGATGATAACCCCCCTGTTGACTTGAACATAATTTCTTGATTAGGATTAGAACCCTTGGCAAATTCCTTTTGTTATACACACATCTCTTGATCCCCTGTAAAATGCAAAATGCTATAATGCAATATGCTAGAACAATGAAATGAAACATAAACCAAGTAAAGAAAAGGTTGGGAAAATTTTGGGGTACAACAGAGGTATACCTGTATTAAGAGCTAACTGTGAGGACCATGAAGATAACTCTGAGAGTTTTTTTAGCTAGTGACTTTCCTGCATGAATGGACATGTGATAAGTTTTCTGCTGCATGTAAATCTCTAGTATTAGAGCATAGTGTTTTAGCCAAAAATTTGCCAAAGGGGGAGTTTGTAAGTGCTCTTGATTGGCTGCATTTTGTGGCAAAACATTAGTGTATATATGTATGTCATGACTGGTGTTATTACATACATAATGTGGATTTTGCAGGGTAAGTTAACTTAGCTAAATGTTAGTTAAGTTGAATGTCATAAAGAATGTCATGACTCTGATCGTATGACATCTAGCGAGCAGATTAGTTTTTCTAGTAGCTAGAAATCAGGAAACTTATTAGAAGCTCAAGCTGAAAGACAGGAGACGTTTTAGAAGCCCTAAAGCGAAACAAAATGCTCCTGAATTAAATGACAAGCGTGCAGATTATTGATGAAAGGTTTTGGTATGATTAAACCTAATTTATGCACCCAAGCCCAAGGACTGACTGCTGCTATAAATAACAGAAGGAGCAATCCTAGAAGAGTAGCTTTTGACAGAAGATCAGAGAGTGCATATAGAGAGTCCTTGTGAGTGAAGAAGATTGTTCTTCACGTTTGTATTGTGGCTTAGGAATACTTATTCACCAAGCAATTGTCTGCTGTAGAATTGCATTGGTTAGGTAGTTTCTAAAGCTGGTGTAACACTTAAAAGCTGTTAAGCAAGAGTGATGTGTTCTTGATCAAAGCTGTGAAGCACGATCAATGTGTGTGTGAACCAACCCCTGTACCTTTGATCTCTTTATTGCTTTTCTCTTAGCCTTGTTTTATGCTTTTCATGTTTATTATGGGTTTATTCGATCTTTTCTCCCTTCTCTTGGAAAAATAAGTTCGGTGGTGAACTCTTGTTTTACGAGTTAAGCTAATCAATAGCTTGGTCTTCGATTCTTCACCGTGACACGGTAGTTCAAAGATTCCTGGATAAGTTACTTTAAGCTTAATAAATGTTTTATGCACAAAGAGAGCTTGGGCAGTGCACTTAGCAACGAAAGGAGGAAAAGGCAAGTTGCAGTTGAACCGACATAACTTAGTGGAGAAGAAAGTAGGCACGCTAGGCGATGATGGGTGGTTCACCTAGCGAGCATACCTTTCTCAAACCTATAAATAGGAATGCAAGCCAATAATTTTAATATATATTTGTAGAAATTCTTCCTCCCTCATTATAGGAAGTGATAAACATAAAATAAGAGAAAATGAGGGGGAGATTTCTGGTAGAAGCATTGTCCAATGAATCGTCAACATATGCTTCTCACTATTTTTATTCCGAGGCTTATGTGTAAGGCTACAATGAGTAAGTGTAGATAATTTTCTATTTTATTGGGGTTATATTTAGTTGTCTTAGTACTCATGTTTTGATCCTGGTCATAACATTTTATATAATTCTACTTCAACTCTAATATTGACGACTCTTTGATCTTAATGGATATTTTAGATTTGCTACCTAAAACTTGTTTACATGGTATGACTTGACATTCAAAAGATGCTTGTAATTGTTAGATAAAATATCACCATCTATTGGATACTAATGTTTACATAGGGTTAAGTTCAATATATGTACATATTATAGTATTATTTATATGGATTCTTGCGACTTTATAACTGTTGGAACATAATGCTTTGTGTTTGTTAAATGACCGAGGTATCAGCTATTAGATAATGCACTAATCTCACATTGTTGAGACTGACCAGAGATATGAATGAGAACAATAAGTAGTAATATTAATATTTGAGTAGAAGAATACATTATCGATCAAGGATGCTACATGAGAATAGGTCAATAAAATCTAACCCTGACAAGTTTTCTCAACTGTTACACCCCAAAGATCATTTCATTTTTGTTATTTTACCTTTAGATATTCATAAATAATTAACCATCTGATAAGCCATTCTTAAAATCATAGAAATTATTGTAATGTCTTAAAGTACAACCATCACATGTGAAGATGATAAAAACATACTTAACCTTGTACTTCAATAACTACCTACTAAGAGATTGTTTTGTTCGTTTACCATTTCTTCTTGAAAGCATTTTATCTTATTGTTGAACCAATCTCAGACGATTTGGTTGGTTAGTATTGATTTTGTATGTTTGATTAATCTTATATTTTGATTTCGAAGTTCATATATTTATTTGCATATGCATTCATTTGTTAGGGTTTCCAAGGCATATGAGTTTTACTCAAACTTTTATGGCACCTGCTCTGATTTTGTTAATAATACAAATCTTTTAATTATGGAGATAATTTCAATTTCAACTAAGGAAGTTATTAAGGGTGTTTCAGGTGATTGGGTGGATCATAGTATACAAGGAACTACTTATGCCTTTGCTAATGGTTCTAGTCTATTTTCATTGCAAGAACATGTCAGGTATTTCAGGACTTATTGTGAAAGCATGAGGGATTTTAATTAGGGGTGGCAAACGAGCATGCCCACCCCGTTTAGACCTTCCCCGCAAAGCCCTAAAAAAACAGGGCAGGGCAGACATAGTTGAGGATGCGGGCCTAAAACCTAGCCCCCCCCCCCCCCCCCCCCCCCGCTGTGCAAAAATGTGAGGGCGGGGCGGGGAAAGCCCATGAGCACTGCACTTTTTAAGCCTAAAAACGTAAAAATTTATATAAATGCTTGTTGTAACACCTGAGGTGAAAGAGGACGGTGGTTACATGTAACACCCGTGGGCGAGGGAGTGGTTGTCGGTGTCATGAGGCATGACAATGGGACACTCCTAGCAGCTTCTAGGGGAAAACCGAATTCACATCCGAATGAGAGGGATCCTGAGGCTATGCAGGTATGAGACTGCATGGTTGAATGAAGGCTTATAAGGATTAACTGGTACTACCTATACCAACAAGATGCATCTTCTTTTCGGTAGCCCGTTCATAAGAACTCCATAGTTAAGCGTGCTTGACTTGGAGAAATTTAGGGATGGGTGACTTTTTGGGAAGTTTCCCGGAAAGCATGTGAGTGAGGAAAAAGCATGCTGAAAAGACCCGTGTTGGTTTGTGGGGTCAGTCGGTAATCCTGAAAGTAATATGGGGCGTTACAAATGGTATCAGAGCCATACCTCTCCCAGTACGATGTGGTTCGGGGATGAACCAAGCGGAAGTTGGTGGGCATGTAACACCTGAGGTGAAAGAGGACGGTGGTTACATGTAACACCCGTGGACGAGGGAGTGGTTGTCGGTGTCATGAGGCATGACAATGGGACACTCCTAGCAGCTTTTAGGGGAAAACCGAATTCACATCCGAATGAGAGGGATCCTGAGGCTATGCAGGTATGAGACTGCATGGTTGAATGAAGGCTTATAAGGATTAACTGGTACTACCTATACCAACAAGATGCATCTTCTTTTCGGTAGCCCGTTCATAAGAACTCCATAGTTAAGCGTGCTTGACTTGGAGAAATTTAGGGATGGGTGACCTTTTGGGAAGTTTCCCGGAAAGCATGTGAGTGATGAAAAAGCATGCTGAAAAGACCCGTGTTGGTTTGTGGGGTCAGTCGGTAATCCTGAAAGCAATATGGGGCGTTACACTTGTGCCCACAAAAGCCTGTGAAAAAATAGGGCGGGTTGGGGAGGACATATTAGAGGGTGTGGACCTAAATGCTTGGCCCGCTCCACAATAAAGTGCGGGGAAAACGGGCATGCCTTACGGGTCTTTTTTGCTACCCCTAATTTTAATGGTCTTTTTTACTTGGTTACTCCTTTGTTCGAAGAAGCGCATATGAAGATCCACTATGTGGGTCCCAGTTTTCCATCTGCTTGCTCGGATATCTTACATAACTATTGGACTCAAATACATTACCTAATGGGAGTTGGCTCATACACTTACAAGGATAAACACTTGTCTCTAGAGGAATACATGGCTCATAAACTTATAAGGAGGAAGTGTACCTAAAGTCACTTGGTGGCTTTTTGTAAGGAGCTAAACTGTGTCGATGGTGCTTATAGGCACTGGCCGAAGAAGTGTGCTGAATGCTAATTATGACTTAAAATTCAATATTTTCTTGGAACTTTTCAATACTATTTTTGTGTTTAAGATGTTTAGTCCCATATTTTTATGTACGTTGACATTTGAATTGCATGTGCCTTTGAATTCCCTTATTTGTGTGTTAGTGTGCCGGATTGATGCATAGAAATCAAAGAAAGAGACAAAAAAGCAAGAGAAGGAAGCCAAAGCAAAAAATCCAAAAATCAGCATGCTCGCTGGACGAGCTTAGGCGAAGGAAAAGCGAGCCTCGCCAGACGAGCATATGAGAATTGGAGGCGGGGCAATGTGCTATAGAGGAAGTAGCTAAGGTGCATCATGGTCTCCGGACGAGGTCTAGACAAAGGTGATTGGTTGAACTAGCCTTCCACACTCACTGGGCGTAAGCTATTTTGGCGTTCAGAATTACTGACCGAGGAGAAATTTTCATCATTGATTGCCTTTGATGGGAGAAAGAGAGGCTCATAGAGCGAGTCATTAATCTTATAATTTAATGTGATTGTTATTTACAGGAGCTACAAGGTGATTCTGAAAAATTCTTGGCCATAGAGGTAGATGTGGATCCTTTCAAATATTCTGGCACTTTGGTATAAAAGGTACAACGGCTTTACCCGAAAGGTATCTGGGACGAATAAGGTTTTGGCCTAATATCTCTCATTTTCCTTCAAGGTAGAGGATGTTTGGGAGAAGCGAATCAGTTCTATGATCTTGCTCGCAAAAAAATTGAGGAATTAGAGAAGTCTTTTGAAGAATCCCCAAAAAGTCACAATAAGATCGAGGATGATCTTCATGCAATGCGCCAAGAGAACCTTGATATTCGTAAGGAGTTAGTTAAATCATTACAAAAGGGTTTCATCATCAATAAGGTTGTTTTTAAGAGGGCTTTGAATAAAGTGATGAGTTTTACCATGACGTCCATATCTCTCGGAACCTAGTTCATCTTAATCAAGCCATATAGGATGGGAAAGTGGTATCTCTGGTGGACTAGCTTCCCCGCATCTTCTCCTTTCATATTTTTTTAAATGGAGTGCTTGTGCCTAGAGTTCTAGATTTGATTCTTTTTCCTACAATGTAAATGTGTAATCAATTTCTTATTTATTCGTATTTTACCTTATTTATGGTGTTACTTATGGTCTCAGGTTCATCTTTTTAGGACTCAGATTTTCCTCTAGGTTTTTCCAAAGTGTATTGAACATCTTTAAGGATCGTACTCGCCCAAGGGTCAATAGCCTTCCCATTCCCCCAGATGAAAATATTGTTCAAGGTTGATGCATTGGTGGGCCCACCAAAACCTCTAGAGTAGTTAGCTATCAAGAGGGGTGGCCGGTTATTTTCAAAATTTGAAAGTTATGTGTCTGCGTTGACACCATGGGGTTTTGATTGCTTTAGTCATACACATGGAGCATTCACGACAACACCCCTGAATCTTTGTGATGGGGATTCAATATCTTTGGTCTTTCCTCAGACTCATCGTTACCTTTCATAGTTGCAAAAGAAAAAGAAAATTCAATGAGGGAAAATTCCTTTAATTGAACATTTGTAATACATATTGGTTTTTACAAAACAAAGCAAAAATGGAATTTAACATAACCAGACGACATCACTTCCGCTTGTTGACTGCGTGGAATTTGGTATTTGGATCAGTCGGGGTCATCTACTTCTTTTCACTTGGTTTAGACGATCTGTTTTACTCAGGGGAGGCTTGATGGCCATGCGTTCCAATTATCCAATCAAAGAGGCCATGTTGGTTTCCATGGCGCTAACTTCACCTTCTTTTTTACCTTGTTATAGAGCCTTGTTTTGCTCCTGAAAGATTATAATTAATCATTATTGGCTTGTTGTGGTACTTTGACTTAAGGTGAATCGGGGAGGCCACCGCGTCATGGGTTACCTCAAAAGGGCAACCCAAGAATACAATTCTAAATGTTCCTACAAAGAATGGCCAACAATTGGGAGTCGACCATCCTAATATCACTTCCCTCGCCTAAGGTAATCATCATCCCTACATATGCCTAGGGGGCAAGTTATGGTGTTGTTGAAGTCTTGTAGATCGGATATCTCATAAGGTCATAGTTTTCCTTCCTTAATCCCATCTTCTCAAAGAGATCTGCATACATGATATTGTAAGAACTTTCTCCATCAATTAGTACCCTAAATACATCAAAGTTGGAGATCGGGACCGTTATGACTAGAGGAAATATTTAGTTAGGAACTCCTCTAACCTTCTCATTGTCATAAAAAATGAGGATAGGTCTCTCTAAGTTCTTGCTAGAGGTACTTCATTCCTTCTTGATGAAGGCCATAAAATCGGTGTTCTTTCTCTTTATTGTGCCCTTAGACGAATTATTTGCTCTTACGGCATCCCCCATCATGGATACAATGTATTGACGCTTCCTTTTGTGTTCATCATTTTCCCCATTACTTGCCTCCTCGCCTTTGTTTCCGGTTACGACTTCAACAAATTTCTTAGGGGATTGCTTTCTCTTTGGGGAATCCTCTTAGTCTCTTTTGTCGTCCTTGGTGTACTCAAATAGCCTCAACTTCTTGATCAGTCATTCAATTGCATCCTTCATCAGAATACAATCGTTGGTGTTGTGTTCGTTACTCTTATGAAAATGACAGTACTTAAACTTGTTAGTCTAGGAAGATTCTCTGATCGGATATAGATTCCTTATTCCAGCCTCCTTGAACTCTGTGTTAGCACACTCCTTCAAGATCCTTTCCCGTAAAGTGATCAGGGGAGTATATGAGTTAAATCTTTGACAGAGTCTACACTCACTTTTCTCTTTCGACTGCCTAAAATTCTTGTCCAGTGCACGACTACCCCTATTAGCCAACAACTTTTCTTCATAGTTGATGCATGATTGCGCCTTATTCATTAGGTCTTTTAGGTTGCAGGCCTCATTGCACCCTAGCTTCTCCTGAAATGCACAATCTTGGTCTAAGGCCTTTTCTCAAAGATTTAACACTTTAGGCTCTCATCAAAGCCTGCGACAACCATTTCTACCTTTATGAAGCAGGCGATATAAGTGCACAATGTCTCCTTCTTACCCTGAGTAGCCCTGCTAGCACAACCACGGTGGTTGGTTGTCTTTTCTTGATGGTGAAATAGATAGTGAAATGCTCAAATTTAAACTAGGCTTGGGCGAATTTGGTTGAAGTTAGTGCAAATAGTCTATTGATCGTCCACGTGCTCAATGTGTTTGTTCGGGTCTCAATTTCTTTTGTAACTCTAAAGCCTTAAAGGCTTCTCCAACAAATGGTTAAAGGGTTCTTCTTTCGCAATTGAGACGGGGACCTCTTATTCATTCCTTTCTCTCCTTCTTGGCCGGTGGACTTCGAAAGGGGTGTGTGGTTGGATTCTTCCTTAGTTTGACGGTTTTATGCAAGGCCACCTCCTGCATGATGTTTTTCTTTGAAATATTGTTGTGCAGGCTTTTTTCGATCTAAGTGGGAAGGGGTATGACGCATGTATTGTTGGTGAATTAAAAACTTTTGGATCATTATTAGACACTTCCTTCAGAATATCGTTGTACAAGCTTTTTTTTTAGATCTGAGTTAGTATGTCCGCAAAGGCTTGAGAGTTTTATTGTCAAACCATCTGCTACATAATGTTCATTAATTCATGAACTCCTTGCAGGCCATAGTTAGCTTGCAAGAGTCGGAAATTAGAAAATGTGCCTTCATATTCGATTACAACAGGCGATAATGTAGGTTTGAAGATATGTTCACCTAAGTAAAATTGTAGAATAAATCCACAAATGAATTGGCCATGCAGCCGACCCAAAATAATAATAGCTATATTTGTTTTATTTTGATTTGTAGCTGTATTCATAGGTTTAAGGTTTAATATGTTCGAAAAAAAAATTATGTTGCAATGTCTTTAACCTTAGAAAATGAAAATATTTTTCAAACATTTTGAAGAAAGATGAATAAGTGGAGGTTGTAGATTCTTACGACAGAATGATAATGAATGAAAAAACAAGATTTCAATCGGATTTTGTGGAAAAAAGATGCATTTTCGTTACTATTATTTTAATTTTAAAATCTGTTTATTTTATGGGATCTTATTATGATTCTTAATAATTTTTTCTTTGTTTACATAAGATTTTCAATTATATATACTTAATTTATTTATATCCAATTCAAATGCAATTGAGTCTTAATTCAGATATTTCATAAATTTAATTCGACCAGATTTTTAAAATACTAATTTATTGGTAAAAAATAAATTAGCTTTGTAAATAAATATTTGAAGCTAGATTTTCACACTTTAAATACTTACTAGTAGATAATTATCTCATTTATATAAAAATATGATAATTAATCAGAGATAAGAAATAAAATTCAAACAATGAAACAAAAAATAGTATGAGAGACATTCCCACAAACTATTTAAAAAAAAAAACACAACACTCAACCCTAACAAATCACAAACAAAAGAAACAACTTAGGATGTCCACATTCTTAGAAAACAAAGCTTCCTAACACTAAAGCCAACCCGACACAAACACCAATAGAACCACTTAACATAGTTGAACCCGAAGGCGCCGGAGAATTCGCCGGAGTATTATCAACGGTTGAATTTGGTGAATGAGTATTCTCTGCCGGTGAATCAGCCGGAGTTGGTGATGATGATGGACCACCATGTTGTTTGCGATGGTGGTTTGGAGACAAAACCACCACAATTAGTTTTTCACCTTTTTGGCAATTTTCAACATTTCCACTAATGAAGAAAAAAGGACCAGATTTCTCAAATTTGAAGATTGAGTTTCCACCGTCCATTTTGAGAATTGGATTGTTGGTATTACATGAATTGTAGTCTTGGTTATTTACCACCAACACTGAATCAGATCCTTTGTTATACTTGAAATCTACATACAAAAATCACCAAAAATATAATAAAATTAATACTTAAAAATATAATAATTTCAAAATTATGTATTTCTTATCTAAATAAATATTTATTTTTAATATATTTTTATCTAAATAAAATTTTATTGTTACACTAGAAAGCTAGATATAAAAAACATCACCAAAAATAAAATAAAATAACAATTTCATTTTCATATATTAATTTTAATATTACTTATTTTTTTCAACTAAATAAAATTTTAGACAAAACTACAGTCAATATACGAAACTTATTAGCTAAGAAAGACTAAAACTCGGAAAAGTAAAATTTTATTCATTAAAATACTCTGTTGACCGTTTAATTTAAAAACATTTTCCATGAGTTTTCTAGCACCTTTTGGATAAAGTTAAAACAAACTTAAGATAATTATAAGAATATAAAGACTAAAACTTAGGGAAAGTAAATATAAATATATGTAATAATTTTTTTTGGAAATCATAAACAAAATTTTCTCCATAAATTCAAACTCAATTAACAAAATTAATATTGATACCAGGTATTAAACCCTAACTTCTACCATAAATTCTAACTCAATTGATATAAATTGATAATGACACGTTGAAGTGGTTACTAGGGATTGAACCCTAATACTCTAAAATTGATTTTGTTATTTCATGAAAAAAAAAACTATATTGTCACTATGAAGTTCTTAGATCTAGAGGTAAAAACAAGAAGAAAAACCAGATTTCACTTACAGAGTGTATCATTGATTTGAAACCTGTTTTTGTGAGCCCAAGGACTGTACCATGGTGAGGGTTTCACAGCCCAGCCATCTTTGCCACCAACGTTGAACTTGTAACCATATGACAATGAAGAGGTGAGAAAGAGAATTGACATGAACAAGAAGAAACCGGACTTCATCATTGCCATTGATTAATATGATAAACACCTAGATTTTTCTTGAGAGAAAAATAATCTAATATTATGATTTTCTGATTGGAATATGATGAAAAAAGTGAGGAGTGAAAGTGTTTATATACAGTGAGGTTAGGGTGAAGTGACTGTTGGAAACTTTAGGCGTTTTATAATATGATGATGATATTAAACGCCGGCCTCGTTTTCCTCTAATTATTGTTATTAATTTTTTGGGACAGTTGTTATTAATAAATATTTTCGAACACTACTATTAAGATATGAATTTAACAATATATATATTTTTTATTTCAGTTTATTTACTTACTTTTTTATTTGAATTGTTAGAGTTTTACAATTAAAGGAAAATTTGCGTTTTCTAGAAGAAAAAAAAAAGAAAAGAAAAGGAAAGTTTGAGTTTAAAAGTGCGATGAAATTAATTAAAATTATATGATAATATTACTTAATAATTTAAAAGGATAGAAATGGAATGTAGAAAGAAAGAATGAGAGAAAAATATAACATTACATTATTATATGCTCTTAAAGTATGCACGCTTTATGATGATATATAATTTAAAGATATAAATTTTGTAACTTATAAGAATGTGAGTGATCACGTTACCATTAAAATTTTCATTAGCAATAATTAAAGTCATTCACCAAAGAAAGGAGTAGATGTTAAAAAATGTGGAAGACTAAAAGGAATGAGAGGGTGTTTAAAAGACTTGTTCTTAGATGTTTATTAAATGTATTCCTCGTTAATATTGGATTACTTAAAATGCAATGACAAAAAAAAACTGATAAAAAATGATACAATAATCTATGTGTGGTATTTTTTTTTTTAAAAGTCCAAATATTGAATAAAAAAAATCATGTCCCCACATATTATATTAAAAAAAAAATGACTTATTGAGATTTTAAAAAAAATGACTTATTAAAAAAAATCATGTCCCCACATATTATTTTAAACTTATTTTCTTGTTCGATGATTAATTTATATGCTCAATCTGATCACTCTATAAATACAATTTATTTATTTAACAATTGATGTATATGTTTTATAAAAAAAAGTTAAATTTGCTTATAGTATTAAAAAAGGTTTAAATTTACTTATAGTATGGGATTAAAAAAATGAAGAGTTGTCGTGTTCTTTCATTTTTTATACTATCTTTGATATAAAATATGATTTACATATATTTAAACATAAAATTTTTCTAGAGGCTATATTATATTAATCACTTCTTATTTAATTTGAATATGAAAGATCAACTTTATTCAACACAATATTAAGATTAAAAAACAAATTAAACTATGAATAACACCTCATATATCATATATATCATTTCATTTTGATAAAAAAAAATATAATTTATGTTTATTTAGTTAATGTTAAGATTAAATTTTACTAAAAATATATATACAATAAAATTATTTAATAATTTCATACCGGAACAAATGACGAATGATACATTTAAAATACCATAGTAGAAACGATTTTGGTATGGTGGTGGATGTACGGTTATCTGTAGGGTTAAAACTTCAAAGTTTAAGTAAGTAAAATGAAAGAGACGGAACTTGCAAGTGTGATTATGAATGGATACTTGGGTGTGACTCATAGTCATGCTTATTAAAAAAAAGATAAAGGAAACATAATTGAGAGAAAATATTGAATCAACTATATTGAATGTAACTGAGTCATGTTTTGTTGCTTCGTCATTTAGTATTTATAAAGATACTGATATATCTCATGTGCCAGCTCATCAAGAGTAAGAGTATTAACTCTATTGTAGTCTTATATCTTCATCTTAAAGTGAAGACTCTTTCTAGAAAGGTATTCATTTCAATGTAGAGTGGTTTTATCCACAACTGTGAGTTGCTCCTTGAGTGTAAAGAACCTAAGTGTTGACTAGTGTTTTGTAAGAAGGTTTAGGCATTCTGGAGATGGGCGGGGATGTGTTTTACAAAGAAGGTTTTGTTGATGACTTTTCCCTTACAAAAAAGATATCAAGTTCTATATGCTTGGTTTTAGCATGAAGCACAAGATTACGAGAAAGAGCAATTATACTCAAATTGTCACAATTGAGAACTGGTGGAAGAGTGAGAATTATGAGTTCTGCAAGGAGACACTGAACCCAAAGAACTTATGGTGTTATACTTGTTGCACCCCAAATTTTGACCTCTTAGATCTTCATCATCATTCTAGGATCATATTCATTTAATTATCTAACCATAACCTATTTCAAGTTTGTCTTTGTGGAGATACAGGTGAATTAGGGTTTCGTACAGTCAAGAATCGAGGTTTCGATGGTTTAATCAGTCAATGTATTGGATTGATTCTCCATGAAACAAGTTTCCATATCATCAAAGATACTCCATTGGGTCAAGTATGAATCCAATTTGAGGTTATCACCCAAAGATTAAAGACAGTGCAGTTCAGGATCCCCGATTAGGGTTTTCGATTAGAAAAAGTCAATTGTAGTTTGACTTTTGATTTAAAAGGTGTTCCAATGATGTAATTGTGGTCCATGAGGTACATATGACTTAGTGAAGTCCACTCAAGAAGTTTCAAGGCCTCAGAAGACCTAGAACATCAACAGTCGACGCGGTAGTCATCGATCGATCGTTCGGTTGACCGAAAAACCAACTCTTCAACCATAAGGAATTTGATCTCAAAGTGTGAAGAAAAAATGTTCCTAATAACATATTACACCTATCCATGAAGGTTCATGACCATTGGATCAAGAATTAGGGAGTAATCAAAAACGTCGGAATTAGGGTTTTGAAAGGGGCAAGACCATAACTTCCTAACCACACATCCAAATGAGTTGGTTCAAAGCTTGTTGGAAAGGTCTTGGCAAGCCCTACAAAATTGTAAAACTGACCCATGGCCAAAAAATGCATAGATTTGGAGTTATATCCAAAATCATCACAAGAGGGAGAAAACACTTGGAAAAATTCTAAGTTTCTGGCCTTTTTAGGCATGTTTTTAGCCAACTTTGAGGAGTTTTTTTGACCTAGTTCCACTTGGAATCTAAAGATCATGAAAACATGAAAGTTGTAGAGCTCCATGAGAGCTTTCCAAAAAGTACTAGAACTCCTCCATAGCCATTGTGAGCTGAGAGTTATGAATCCAACAAGTTAGGGTTTCAACACTTGAATGCACCATTTCAACTTTTCCACAAATTCACTTTTCAGCCACTTAAATCATTCTCAACCATTGGATCATGTCTTGATCTGATACTTAGGGATGATGATGGTTAGAAAATGCAGAAAGAATGAGGTTTGAAGGCTTTGCAAGTTGTCAAGCAAGTCGACATTCAAGAAAAACCATAGGAAAGAGAAACTTTATGAGGGAAAACTTACAACTGCAGTCCCCTACACACTAGCTTTACTTCAGTCACCTCCATGTCCTTCATTTCACTTGAGTTTTTCCCTGCATTGAGCCAAGGAAATGATATGCACAGCTGCCACATGACCTTGGATGGTTTTTCTTCCAAAACTTCCCTCCAAAGGCAAAAAATCAAATTTGCCCCAAACTCTTCCCTTAGCCTATAAATAGAGGCTTCATCCGATTGTATTTTTCACCCCAGAGCTATCAAAAACATCACAAATACATATCTCTCTTTCTTTCTCCCTTTGCTTGAAAGTGAAGAAATCTCACAAAACCACCAATTTCTCCACTTTGCATTTTTCACACCAGAGCTATCAAAAACATCACAAATACATAGCTCTCTTTCTTTTTCCCTTTGCTTGAAAGTGAAGAAATCTCACAAAACCACCAATTTCTCCACTTTGCACTTTTCACACCAGTTCTTGTTCCTAATCCAAAAACACTTCAAAGACCATATACACACCCTAAAAATGATCATTTGAAGTTGTTCCCACCATTGGTTTCCTCAGAAAACACTTAGAGAAAAAAGTCAACTTTTCATACACCATAGTTTGACTCTTATGCACATTTCAAGCCAAATCACCACAAAAACATTTTTCCATCAAAACAACACTTGGAACACCTCATGTTCATGGCATTCTGGCTATCCATAATCATAAACACCGGCTGGAAGTCTATTTGCTCAAACTGTCCTCAAAAAACCAATTGTTGCTTCAAAAAGAAGGAAACTCAAAGCTTGCTCAAGGAATACTACAAGAGGTATGTGGTCTTGAACCTTCTCTTCTTTATGCATCATGTGTGTTTGATTTCTGTTGAATATGTTTACACATGTGTCATGTTTGATTTGGTTTGTTAACCATGCCATTAAACTTTGTATACCATGTGTTTTGCTATTAGAATGACTTTAGGGTAGTATGTGTGTTTGTTTACTTTTGTGAAAGTATACTATTGAACATTTGATTGAATTTATGTTTTTGACATTGTTATGTTAAAAACCATCAAAACTGTTTTTAGAATTTGTTAACATGAAGGGTCTAGTTTAGTTGCTTCAACCATAAAACATTGTCATGTTGTTGTCTAGGCTTTAGGCTTTGTTCATGTTAGATCTGTTTAGCTCAGGTAGTGTATATTGGGGTCTGGCTTTGTTATGGCATTGTGGAATGTCTTTGAGTTTTGGTTAAGACTGCTGTTAGAACTTAGGTGTGAACCTGTCTAGTTCATATTGGTAGGTTTTGAGTTGTTGACTTTCTATTTGGGATACTTTACCCCTGGTTTGGTTCTGTTAGGAATCATCATGAGTTTGTCAAACTCATGTGCTAATGGATGTGTGTTTGTCACTAGGGCAATGTGGTTAGGTTTTTACCTTTTAAGAGGACTAGACTGTTGGAATGTAGGGCATTAAGGTTTGATTTTTTTGTGTTGAAATGATGCTCTTTGCTGTCAAAACTACTTTGAAATGGAGTTTGTCAGCTCTTGATGGATTGCTGCTTTAGGACTGGTTTTTCATACTAGAGGTTGGTTTGTTTTTGTTGTGGCAAATTGATGACTGTCTTTGAGTGCCATTTGTGATTCAGTATTTGAGATTGGCATTATGAGAACCAAAACTGTTGATGTCATTGAGATGGGGATTTGGCTATTTAGTACAGTTAGTCCTCTACATTTTATAAGATTGTGGTGTGCCTCAAGTTTGCTAGGCATTGGCAAGAGTGTTTCTAGGTAAACTAGATAAGACTAGGGGTTAGGACTCAATAGGTCTTCTTTGCCTATGTAAGTTAGAACTGTTACTGTTTTATTGATTGGAACTCAAGCCAGTTTTGTTCTTCAACATTTGGGATGTTGAGTTTATGTTGGTTTAATGCTGTTAAAAACCCTTATCATGTATGTTTTGGAAATGTGCCATATGCTGCTTGTTAGTATCATTGGCTATTTTGTTGGGAAGCTTATGTCAACATTTTGTTGGGAGCCATCTATCTGGACTTGTGAGCCTCAATTTGGAGGGGAGTTTTCTTGCTAATCATTGGATACATACACCTACGCTGCTGTTCTATTTTCCAAACCAAATAACCCTGCTATGTTCCTTTTGGTTCTTTGAATTTTGTTTTTGGAAGCGGGATGGTTGTCAATTTCTACTTTAAGCTTAACAACTCTTGATGTCATCAAACTTGTTTTTTAAGTTATTATAATTGGTATGTGTGTTGTTTTGGAGCCCTTGACATTGGTTGGACTTAAAGAAGTCATCAACACCAATCCATCACTTACAGTTTTGCATACATGTTCAGTTTCTGTTTGATGCAGTAGGATTTAACATGGTCATGTCAATTACTGCAAGGCATTGGACTATTCTTTGTTGAATTTGGTATGGTAATACAGAACTCTGGCTGCTGTAAGTAGGATAGTCGAGGCTGGAAGTGCTTAGGCCTCAGGTTGGTTCTCTTTGTTGGAGAGGTGTTTGAAGGGAGGGCTGTTTTTCCTAAATTTGTGTTTATCCTTGAAAGAGTTTAGGCTGGCTTTTTTTATTTTTTTATTTTGAAATTTGTCATTGTTTGATGTTGTGGTAATTATCATGAAGAAGTTAGTGTTGGTTTAGTGATGATCAAACTTTCACTTTGAGGAACTTGCAACTGTCATACTTGAATCCAACTTACCTGTGTGTGATTTAGCATGGTGGTTATACCTACTAGTGTGCAGCATATTCTGGTCAAGATATTTAGGTTCTGTTGGAGCATTTAATATTTGGTTGGTCAACTAGATTATAGAGGTGCATACTGAATATTGTCATGTTTAGTCCCCCTCATTTGGAGGCTTAATCTTGTTGGATCAGTTCAGTCTAGAATAGTTTGTATTAGAACTGTCATAAGCCTATGCTGAGTTCTTGGGGTTTTAGGTCTTGTTGACATAGCTGCTTTAATGTCTAGCTTTCTGTCCAGATAGGAAGGAGGTTTGGGCAATTTAGTTCCTCATCAGAATTTTGTTAAGTTCTATATATCTTGGTTGATGCTTGATATAGAGGAATACCATGGTTGATTTGTTCAGTTTGACTATGTTGGCATCTTTGGTGGGGGTTTAGGTTCAGCAGTTAGTATTTGTCATGGGATAAGCTAGATTAGTTGAGCTCTTTGTTTAGGCTGGACTGTTCTAACTTAATTGTTTAATTTGTACCATTCTTATTTCTTTGAATCAATGTGGCACTTGTGTTCACCCCTTTGAAAGTGCATGACTACCATCTCTATGTGATGATGTGTTATTTTTACCTGTCATAACACATTGGTTTTAAAAATTATGTATGCACAATTTTTTTTAAAACCATTTCATTACAACTTGACAATCACTTTCTAATTCATGGCAGAATTAAGGCATTTCTTTAGGTCCAGTCCATGAGAAGCATATTTGAAACATGTGCAGGCCTTTGCTTGTTCTCAACTTCACATGTTTTGATCCATAGACTACAAAATACATTTCCAAAACTCACCTTGCATGTTCTATCGAGTTTTATTGTGTGTGTGTGTGTGTGTGTGTGTGTGTATGTGTGTGTGTGTGTGTTATTTGAAAAAATGGTTGATACCATCATAATCCTTGTGAAAAATCAAGCAGGTTAGACTTTTGTTTCATTAAAATTGGTTAAGAATTGAGGAAATTGGGATCAAACCGTTTTCAAGATTCTCACTTGGCTTGCCTTCAAGATTTGCCCAGCCATGCACATGTTTTGGTTATATGCACATGGGGTGGCTTAATACAATGAATGTATCGCCACCCCAGTGGTTGCTTACCTTGCCTTAAGAACCTTACCATGCCATTGGACCCGTTTTCAATCCTCAGCGAGGGAGTTTTTTTTTTTGTTGCATTTTTATGATTTTTAATGTTTTCAACATTTTACTCTTCTCTTTCCATTTAATTTCACACGCACAAATTGGTTGAGTTGGCTGAGTTTTGAGCCTGTGACCCCAAGGTCTTGGGTTCAAGCCTTGGGGAGGCATTTCCATTCTTTTTAATATTTGGTTTTATTTATTTTTATTTTAATTATCATTAAAATTCAAAAATTCATAACTCCTTCATTTTTAACCATTTTTGAATGATTCTTTTTTCTAAATTCTTGTATTAATGAATACTTTCATATAATGCTTAAAGATTTCTAAAATTTTTATTTTATAAACACTTTGAATTATGAGGAATTTACGATTCGTTTTAGGGTTTTCACCATCCTACCTTTCCCCTTTCATTTCAAAATTTAATTTCATTCACTTTTGAGTTTTGAAGTTATGATTTCGGCTTGTTAGCATCCTTGTGTACTTGAGTTTGACTTAAACTCCTTGCTTGTAAGCATTTGCGTTTGACCTTTTCTTAAAACTTGAAAGTTTTCCCCGTGAGGTTTTGAATTTCTCCCTTACATTTTGTTGTGACATTATCTAATTGTACTTGATGATTATGAATACATATGACTTTTGTAACTTTAAAAAACCACATCTTTGTCAAGATACATCTTCATCTTTGTTAAGATTCCCTTCCATCTTTGTTAAGATATAACCTCGTCTTTGTTAAGATATGCCTTTGGTTTTTACCTATTTTCATTAAGTCTTGTAAGAACTTGCCCATTGATTGATATTGTAATATCTTAATGTTTGCTTTAGTTGTAACCATTTAGATTGATTGAAATCATTACTCGATATTGTAATATGCTTGCTTATTCTGGTTGTAACCATGCCTCTTATCTTCATCATGTTTGAATGATTATTGCTTTGCTAAGTTATTCCCCAAATGATGAAACTCTTTAGTTCTCATCCAAGTTGCCTCATCTTTTTTCCCTTCCAAAGGAAAGCCTCTCTGTTGACCCTCGAGGTCATAGATAGCTCATAACATTTTTCTTGAATTTTTTAAGTCATCTCCCTCTTAGTTAAGATAGAACCTAGCCACTAGACTTTGCTTAAAGTCTAAAAGACCTATCCCTTGTTAGGAGTGTTTTCAACTAGAATATTAAGATAGAGTTTGTTAACTCTATATAAGAATCATAGTAATGATTACTGACTCCCTTTTCTCGAGTGTTTAACTTAGATTAGAGAGTTTTGTTAAACTCTACACAAACATTTGTTATGTTTATTCCCCTTTGAACCTTGATCATAATCAAATGTTCTTTATCCCTGATGAGGTGAACTACGATTGCTCTGATTCTATCTTAGTTAGGATACGTAGGCTGAGGATGTGATGTCTTTGCAAGCAAACTTAGAAACTATCCTTAGGTCTTTACCTTAGCCTTATACCCAATCCCAAGCCATAAGCAAACATTTAGCAAGTATTAGCATGCAAACAAACAAAAGGTTCCTGTAGAGTACTACAGATGTTTAGGATGTGAATTACCTACTCTAGGCATAACCAACCCCCGATCCCCGAATCTCTTAGCATTGTTGTTACATCGCGCAAAGAGTTTTTCTTTCTTTAACCTTTCCTTTGGATAAATCAAAGTCCGGTTGTGAATTTAAGAATTAAGATTCAAGTTAATCAATAGCTTGGTATCAGGATTCTCACCGCAATAATACTGGCCAAACTTCTATATTTTGCTTATGTACTTGACCTAACAACTAGATTCTGTTTCTTGGACCACCAGGACACCAAGTCATGACAAAGATATAGACAAGATCATGATGTGTATTTTCTATCATCAGAGTCAGAACCCCAATCAACATCGGAGAAGACAATAATAAATATAAGACTAGTTGGACTAGTTGGAAGAAAATGCAGACCATGGTGCAAAGTCCCTCTGAGATATCTCACAATTCTTTTGACGGCAACTCAATGGCTATGCAAAGGTTGAGATGAGAGTTGACAAGCTTTATTATCTGATTAACTAACTTAGGGTCTGGTAATAGTAACATACTGTAGTGCCACAACTATTGATCTGTAATAGGCTGGGTCATATATATAATCAGATCCAGGCCTAGTTAATTTGAGATAATAGACTAGACGTGGGAAGATTCTTGGCATCATTCATGTTGGTTTTAGCTAGGAGTTCTCTAATGTACTTGGTATGAGAGAGAAAGAAACCTCCATTAGAGAGATGAGAGACCTCAACACCTAATAAGTAGTCAAGTTGACCTAATTGTTTGAGGGAAAATTGTTCATGAAGATTAGAAACTAGTTGTTGAATGTGACATTAAGAGTCACCTATGACAATTATGTCATCAACATACACCAATTTGTAGATAATGTAAGTAGGTTTAATGAGAGTGAGTATAGAGGGTCACATTTACTTATGAGAAACCCAAACTTGTGAAGGGTAGAGGTCAATCTTTCAAACCATACCCTAGGAGCTTGCTTCAGGCCATAAATGGCTTTGTTAAGCCTACAAACCAATGAAGTATCAAGGACAGGAAACCCTGGTGGCTGTTGCATGTATACTTTGTTAGAACAAGATTTATTCATGACATATTCTCTTTTAGTTTTGATGATAAAAAATTATTGAAAGAACAATGGTTTATTTGATGTGTGTTTTATTTATGCAGGTTCTACGTCATTGTTATAAACAATCAGAATATGTGTTACATGAATACACTTGGGAGTTACTTCATTGCTAGCTTCTGGTGGCAGAGTCTGAAGAATAATTGCTAGTGTGGCTTGGCGTAGACCCTGAGCTGAAGGCCTCAACATTCATACGAGCTACTACACTTGGTAATTGTATATCAGCATCTGGTACCATTCAGAATTGGTGATAAAATTGTGGATTATCTGTACTGCAAAAAGAAAGTTGTATTGTCTTATCAGCTTTTCAGCTAGAGTCTACAAGATTGCAAGTCTCAAGAAAGGTTGGTATGCTCTACGGATATCTGCTCTCAATGGCTTTATCAATACAGAACCTCTTGAAGACTCAAAGGTTAAACGTGTTACACATTGGATTCAGAATCTGCTATACATTCATCTTCAGTGTCTCTTGTACTATGGAGTAAAGGAAAATACACTTGATCAAGTACCTCTTCAACGACTAGTTTCTACAAAGGATATAAATATGGCTGAAGATTCAAGTTTGAATCTTAACAAGGATTCTCTATATAAAGGTGTAGCAAGATCAAGCAATTATCAACTCTATTGTAATATGCAATTTTTTTGTTATAGGTTGTAATTGTAAAAGCCTTAAGATTTCTTACCATTGAATATCTTAGAAATATTAAGAGCTTTATGTCTTTGTTATGGTGATTTCCCGTACCTCTGATGCTTGCATCAACTACACCTTGTTCTCTATTTTCCTGAACTTTCAGTAGTTTAGATCGAAGTCTCTTACTATGTGCTTGAGCAAAATTCTTGTCTCATTGATATTCAAGCAACAAGTCTTGATCCAAGATGCTTAAGCCACTTAAGTCTCATTGCTTAAGTGCTTGAGCCATGAAAGTCTTATTCAGCTAGTATGATTGAAGGGCGTGAGCAAGAAATCTCGAGTGCAGCTTGAGCAAGGAAGTCTCAATCTGGATGGCCAGAAGAGCAGGTGGCTTGGTCAAAGGATGTGAGCAAGGGAAGTATTAGACATGTGCTCTAAGCAAGGGGAAGTCTCAACCAGAGGACCTTTAAAGCAGTTAACTCGATCAGAGGGTGTGAGCAAGGGAAGTCTTAGACATGTGCTCTAAGTAAGAAAGTCTCAGATAGTTGGTCTGAGCAAGTGTAAAAGACTTATGCATAAACATAAGAGATTTTAATCATGAAGTGGTTATAATAAAAATCTCTTGTGAAGCAAGGGGACTGGAGTACTCTTATTTAAGGGAGGAACCAAGATAAATCTTTTGTGTCTTCTGCTGTTATTTGTTTACTTCTGTTATATCTGCTGCCAATGAATTAAACAAAATCTGAGCACCAGTTCTGATTCTGAAACTCTGATCAAAAGTTAAATTAAAGAAAATACAAAAAACAATTCGACCCCCTTTTCTTGTGTACTTTTCACACTTCATACTTCTTCAGTTTGTGAGCCATTCAAAAAGTTATTATTCACATCTAACTAAGTAATATGCCACTTTTTTGAAATGGCTAGTGTCAAAATGATTTGTCTGTAACTGGTTTCACAACATGAGAAAAGGTTTCCTGAAAATCAAAGCCTTCTGATGAAACCCTTTAGCTGCCAACCTTGCTTTTATATTTCAATATAGAACCATAAGGTTTTCGTTTGATCCTAAGAACCCATTTACACCTAATTGTTTTCTTATTAGGAGGAAGAGAAGTTAGGGTCCATGTATTATTATTGAGTAGGGTTGTATGTTCATCTTTCATGGCTTCAAGCCAATGAGGATTTTTTAGAGCAGTTTTGTACGATGTTGGTTCTAGCTCTATGAATGGAAATGTAGGATGAAGTCCTGGTTAGACAATTCCATCCTTAGCCCTAGTAATCATAGAGTGAGTGTTATGAGGATGAATTTTAGATGATGAGGGTTGATAAGTGGGAATCAACGAACTTGGTGAATAAGGTAATTAAGTAGAATCAGGTGAAGAAGAAGTGTTGAAGAAATGATTGACAGATGTAGGTTGCAAAATGAAAGTGACATTAAGAGAACGACCAGGTCTAGAGTCAGATCTAGCAAGTACAAGGTCAGAGTTAGAGTTAAAGCTGGAGTTTAAATGTTGAGACTAAGGTTGAATAAAACTTGATGGCTAGTTAGTAGTGGATGAGGTATTAGAAGAAAATGTCAATGGTGTAACACCCTAATTTCTATTAAATTATTTAATTAATTATTTGAATATATTTTATTGAATTATTTGATGTTGTGGTGATTTAAAATAAAATTATATGAGTATGTGTTGTTGGGGTGTAGTAGAAATAGTAGGGTGTCGTGAGAAGGTAGAATAAATTAGAAAATAATTAAAATACTTAGCATTTTAATTATTATTATAAATAAAATAAAATAAAATTGGCGAAATAGGAGATTTGGCCATTTGTGTGAATTGAGGAAAATATGAGGTGAGAGGAGAGAAGTTGAGAATAAATTGGGCAAAATCTGTAAATTGAGAAAATAGTTGGAAACCTTATAAATTCTAAAAGTTGGGAGGGAGCTAGGGTTGCCTATGTTGATGCTAATAATTTGGTATGCTCTTGTCCTATGATGGGATTGGGAGCAGGATGAAAGTGAGTGTTCATGAATGGTACCACATGCATAATGAGTCAGTTGTGAAGTACATTGCATACATAATTGCATATGTAGCTGGTACCACATACATAATTAAATAATTGCATCACACCAATACTAATATTCACATGGACATTTGGGGTCCATACTCCATAAAATCCATGTTGGGCACAAATGTTGTTTAATTGTTGTTAATGATCACAACCATTTTTGCAGGATTTATCTTATATGTGCTAAATTTGAAATTGCATCTCTTGTAAAATCTTTTGTTGCTTTCATAAAAACTCAATTTGCTAAGACTGCCAAAATAATAAGGACCGATAACGACCCTGGATTTTTTAAAAATATTTTTATATACAACAAGACATTTATCACCAAAATTCTTGTGTTGACACTCCTCAACAAAATGGAATTGTTGAGAGAAAGCACCAACACTTATTAGGTGTTGCTAGGTGTAAGCCCCAACTTTTTATTTTATTTTTATTTGAGACTTTGGGGTGTATTTTATTTAATTAATTATTATTATTTAGATTAAGGAGGATTAGGAGGATTGGATTATAGTTTAATATTTAAAATTATTATAAAATATGAGAAATTATGGTTTTGGGGCAATAACTATAATTAATTAAATATGGGGGATAAGTAGAATTAGTGAGAATTAGGAGCATAATTGGAATTATTAAAAAATAAAATAAATTATGTTTTTATTTAAGTAGAGGAGAGAAATGATATTAAGAATAATTTGGTGGATTAGAGAGTAAGAAGAAATGAGATTAAATCCTAACAAAGCAAGTGAAAAAGGCGAGACTTCATAGCCAAAGTTTCAAGCTTTTCTGCATAATCGAGGTAGGGAGGATTGTTCAATATATTGATGTCTATGCATGGGGATAATGGGGATTCCTTAGCCCATATCTTTTCCCTTTCCCTTAATTGTTGTGAAACTTGAATCTTGATATGGTTTGTGTAAAACCTCTCTAAATTATTATTGTCTAATTTTGAATTATGCTCTATTAATGTTGCAGATTTTGTGATTATGTATGTTTAATTTGGCTTCTTTATGTTCATGAATATGCGTGATAGTTTGGATGAATATTAGGATGACTTTATGATTAATTGATGTGATAAAAGTTAAATTGATGTTTTGTTGTTATAATTTGTAAATCGAATGTTGGTTAATTGCCTGAGATGTAATTAGTTGAAGAAATTGAAATATGGAGCAATTTAATGGCAAAAACACAGAAATTGCATTCTCCACAACGATGAGGGTGTCACTAGCATGACAGGCCAGACGTCATTGCATTAGGAAAAAGATGCCAATCGTTAGTGATGACGGGCGTCAGTCGAGTGACGGTCCAATTCTCATCGCCCCAAAATGAGCGCACGGCCCCAAACCATCAGCGATTGATGAATGAGAGTCCCCAGAGGGTGACGATTGTTATAGCCAAGACGGTCTAACCGTCAGCCCAGGAAAGTGGCCATAGTGGGGGTGTTTGACTCAATTTTTTGAGTATTTCCCAATTTTCTGACTTATGTGTTGCGATAATTGATGAATACCTCTTGAGGAGGAATTATTGATATTGAGATAATTAGGTTTGAAAGAACCACTGACGTGGCCATAAAACGACGATAATTATTTGATGATGGTGTGTTAGGTTGGAAAGAACTAGCAACGTGAAAGACTTATGTCTAGTGATGAGGATTGGAGTTGGAGGATTGTGGATGTCGATTTGCATATTAATTATAGCATTCATGCATCATGTATGTTGGAGATAGGCAGGACTTTGGTCCAGTGACGAGTAGGACTTCGGTCGGGTGACGAGTAGGACTTTGGTCTAGTGACTAAAAGGACTTCGATCTAGTGACGAGTTGGATACTTTAGAAATACCTCTGAATATCCAAAAGATTGGTACCACATGCATTGAAGTATAAGAGATGAAAATTGCATACATAATTGTAGTTGTTGTTATTGTTATATTTAATTTATGAGTGTGATTGATGAATTTTGATGATTAAAACCATCTTTGTTGTTTTATGCACCGTTTATATATGAAATGTATTTCTCACCTCATTTTGTTTCCATGTTGCTCTATGTGTATGTTATGCAGATTCTCAGGTCAAGACTAAGGAGCGTTGGACATTACCTATTTTGTAGGATGGCATAGTTGGTATACTCGTTGTTTTATTTTCCTGTTTTATTCGTCATACCTTATCAATTGTTTAGTCTTTTGTAGTGTCTCTTTGATAGTGTAACATTGGGTTGGGAATATCTTATTTTTTTTGAGTTATTTCATTGAATACTTTAAATTATGAATGAGGCTATTTTCTAAGTTTCTTACTTGAATAATAATTATCATGTTGTTTCGAAGTTAAATTCACGTTGAAGATTAAATGTTGAGAGATATGTGTGACACCCTGTTTTGTTTTATCTTCATATTTTCCGCATGAGTTTTGTATAAAATATATGTTAGGGTTTTAGGGTGTTACATAGTTGGTATCAAAGTATGGTTGGTCCATTTAGCCTTAGGTGTTGAGAACTTATTGCACCCTTGCGTACAACATGGGTGTTAACCCTGTCAGTGTTGTTTTATGGTAACCGTTATTTGCTTTACTGTTTACAATTGGTTAACTTGTTTCGGCTGGTTATGAAGAAATAAACGTTTGGTGGTAGAAATGATCAAGAAATTTCAGATGCTCTAAAAGCAATGGCTTAGGTGATGGCACATGCAAATTAAGCTTTGCACACCAATCTGAATCATAATGGTGGAGTTGATGAGTTTCGCGAGCTGGGAAAATTCTAGAAGAATAACCCGCCTACATTCAAAGGAAGGTATGATACTGAAGGTGCCCAGGCTTAATGCATCAAGAAGATTAGGAATATTTTTAGAGTTATGGCATGCACTCATGGATAAAAGGTGTTTTCAAGAACACATATGTGATCTAAGGAAGCTGGGTATTGGTGGGAGAACACCCTCCAAAGGATGGAAGTCGTCAATGCTGAAATTACTTGGGCTAATTTCAAGAATGAGTTTTTATACAAGTATTTTCCAGCTGATGTTTGTAACTGCAAGGAGATTGAGTTCTTAGAGCTGAAGCATGGTAATATGTGTGTGGTTGACTATGCGGCCAAGTTTAAAGAGTTGTCAAGGTTTTGTCCTTACTATAATGGTGTAGACACTGAAGTTCCCAAGTACGTGAAGTTCGAAAGTGGTCTATGTTCCGAGATCAATTAGCTCATCTGATATCAGGAGATCTGTCATTTCTTGGCACTGGTAAACAAATGTAAAATTTATAATGACGATAGTAGAGTAGATCCATTCACTACAAGAGTGTGATCAAGAAGAAGAATAGGAATCATAATCATTGCAAGCCGTATATGACTCTAGTTTCTAAGGGGAATTAGAAGTTCCAGCAAAAAGTTGTAAGCGAGAGTGGAACAAGTGAGAGAGGCATTTCAAGTCCTCTAAGATGTTTCAGGTGTGGAAAGCTAGGATATCATACCCTGCGTGCAAGAGTATAGTTCTAACTTGTTTTAACTATGGAGGATATGGTAACATTATCACCCAATGACAGAAGTTGTGGAAAGTTCTTCTCTCTTAGTGATATCGAGGTTTCAAAGTTAGATAATTTAATTTGAGGTGCGTGTTTTATATTTGGAATTTCTTTGATTTCTATCATTGACATAGGTGCGACACATTCGTTCATATCACATGACTGCATTATCAAGTTGAATATAGTAATGTCCTCTATGAATGGTAATATTTTCATTGATACTCTAGCTAATGGTTCAATGACCATACTGGGTGTCTATCTAAATTATCCATTTTCGATTTATGGTGAGGATTTTGGAGTTGACTTGACATGTTTTCCCCTAAGTCTCCTAGATGTTATTTTTGGAGTGAACTAGTTAGAGTTCAACCATGTTCACATCAATTATTTTGATAAGACCGTGTTATTTCCTGAGTTTGAGGAAGGTAAGAATTCAAGGTTTACATCCTCTAACCAAGAAGATATGTCACTGAAGCAAGAGGATTAATTTCTTATGATGTTAACTTCCTTGAAAATATATAGCGAAGTTGATATTGTTAATTTTCATGTTATGTGCAAGTTTCTAGATGTTTTCCTTGACGATATTTATGATTTTCCTCCTAATCATGAAGTCGAGTTTGCGATAGATTTAGTACCTGGTATTAGACCTATATATATGGCACCGTATATAGTGTCTACATCAGAGTTGAGCAAGTTGAAAAAACATCTAGAAAATCTACTAGAGAAGAAGTTTGTCATACCTAGTTTATTGCCATGGAGAGCATTAGTGTTGTTGGTTAAGAAGAAAGATCGAAGCAAGAGATTATGTATGGATTATCAACAGCCGAATAAGGTTACTATTAAGAAACGACATCCTCTTTCGTGGATTGATGGCCTCATGGATTTTATTATTGGAGCTTGTGTGTTTAACAAGATTGATCTGAGGTCAAGTTACCATCAGATTTGAGTGGAGACAAATGATATACCTAAGACTACATTTATAACTTGTTGTTTCCATTGTGAGTATTCAATTATGTCTTTCGATGTGTCTAATGCACCCGAAGTATTCATGGAGTATATGAATAGGATTTTCCACCCTTGGAGCAGTCTGTCATGGTACTCATAGATGATATTCTGGTGTATTCTAATCATATGAAGAGTATGCAGGACATATGTGAGTTGTGTTGTAGACCTTGCAAGAAAAGAAGTTGTATGCCACACCGTCCAAGTGTGAGTTCTAGTTAAGAGAAGTAAGTTTCCTTGGGCATGTGACTTCCAATGGTAGTATAACCCTCGATCCTTCTAAGGTAGATGTAGTGTTGGAGCGGGAAACTCCTAAGTCAGTTACTGAGATCACAAGTTTTTAAGGTTGCCTAGTTATTATAGAAGGTTCATTGAAGGATTTTTGAATTTAGCATTGCCTTTGACCTAGTTGACTCAGAAGGGACAAGCTTATGTTTAGGATGTCAAATGCGAAGAAATTTTTCAAGAGCTCAAGAAGAAGTTGACGTCAACGCCAATTTTAATTTTTCTAGATCTGAGTAGATCTTGTATGGTGTATTATGACACATATAAGATGGTTTTAAGTGGCGTGCTTATGTAGAAGGGTCATGTTATAGTTTACGCTTCTAGACAACTCAAGACTCATGAATAGAATTATCCTACCCATGATTTGGAGTTGGCATCAGTAGTCTTTGTACTTAAAGTTTAGAGACATTATCTATATGGTTCGAGGTTTGAAGTTTTTAGTGATCATAAGAGTCTGAAGCACCTGTTTGATCAGAAAGAGTTGAATATGAGACATAGAAGGTGGATGGAATTTTTGAAGGACTATGATTTTAAGTTGAGTTACTATCCTAGTAAAGCTAACATGGTAGTAGATGCATTAAGTAGAAAGTCCTTGCATATGTCGACGCTAATGGTTACAGAAGTAGATTTGATTGAGCGATTCATATATCTTAACTTGGTGTGTGAGATAACGCCAAGAAGTGTGAAGTTGGGTATGCTGAAGCTAACTAGCAAGGTTATAGAGGAAACCAAGGAAGGTCAGAAGTCGAATATAGGATTGACCGATCGATTGATATTAATTAATCAAGGTAAATAGGTGGATTTTAAGGTAGATGAGAATGGAATTATGAAGTTTCGGGACAAAGTTTGTGTGTCATATGTACTAGTGCTTAAAAAGAGGATTTTGGAAGAAGATCACAAAGTAGTTTGAGCATTCATCCATGAGCCACGAAGATGTATCAGGACCTTAAGAAAATGTTTTGGTGGATAGGTATGAAGAAAGATTTTGTAGATTTTGTGTATTCTTGCTTGACTTGTTAGAAATCGAATATTGAGTATCGGAAGTCATATGGATTGATACAACCTTTGAGTATCCCTGAGTGGAAGTGGGATAATATATATATGGATTTTGTAGTGAGGTTTCCAAGAACCACTAAAGGAACTGATTTGACTTGGGTGGTCGTGGATAGATTGATTAAGTTGACTCATTTTATTCTGATAAATTTCAATTACCCATTGAAGAAACTAGCAGAGATTTACATCAGTGAGATAGTGAGACTACATAGAATTCCTTCGAGCATTATTTCAGATAGATATCCAAGGTTCACATCAAGGTTTTAAGAATATTTACAAGCAGCCATGGGAACCAAGCAGAGGTTGAGTTTCGCTTACCATTCGCAGACAGACAGTCAGACAAAAAGAACCATTCATTCGTTGGAAGATTTGTTAAGGGCTTGTGTTTTGGAGCAAATAGCTAATTGGGATGGTTATTTGTCACTACCTGAATTTACTTATAACAACAGTTTCCATTCTAGTATTAGAATGACAGGTTTTGAAGTTTTTTATGGTAGGAGGTGTAGAACACCCCTGTGTTGGTATGAATCGGGGGGAATTTTTGTGCTTGGACCAGAGATCATTCAACAAAATACCAAGAAGATTAAGATGATTTAGAAAAGGATGAAGGTATCACAAAGTAGACATAAGAGTTATCATGATAAGTAAAATTCTGGCAAGCACACAATGGATTTTATCACCAAAGTTATAACATCCACTGTAACATTGACTACTGTACTAACTAATTAAATAGTAAGTAAAAGCAGTAAATAACACAACAATTGTTCACCCAGTTCAGTGTCAACAACACCTACATCTGGGGGCTACCAAGCCAGGGAGGAAGTTCACTATAAGTAGAATTAATTCAGAGTCAAACAACTCAGTTTGCACTCCTCACTTAAAACCTACCCAATGACACTTCAACCTAGAGACACTCTAGACCTGAGTATTCCCACTCACTCCCCCTCAATCACACCACAGTGATATCCAATTACAGTTACATAATAAAGATGAAGAAACACTTCATACACACCTTGATCTTGATTCAAAGCTTTGATCAAGGGACACACACACTCTTGCTAAAAAGCTTTGAGTGAAACACAACTTAGAATCTATCTAACCAATGCAGCAGACAGTTGCTTGGTAAACAAGTATTCCTAAGACTCAATTCACACGTGAAGAACACACTTTCTTCACTCACAATACTCACATGAAGAACAACCTTCTTCACTCACAAAGACTCTCTATATGCACTCTCTATTCTTCTGTCAAAAGCCTATCTTCTAGGATTGCTCCTTCTGATATTTATAGAGCAGTCGGTCCTTGGTGTGCATAGTTAGGTTTAATCATAACAAACCCTACTCTTCAATTATCTGCGCGCTTGCCATTTAATTCAGGAGCATTTATTTCACTTTAGGGCTTCTCTAATGTCTCCTGTCTTTCAGCTTGAGCTCCTGATTTGTTTCATGATTTCTAGATACCATAAAAACTAATCTGCCCGCTGGATGTCATATGGTCGGTGTCATGACATTCTGTATGACATTCAACTTAACTTATAGTTAACTTACCCTGCACACACATCATTATGTATGTGTTAACATTCAGTATGACATACATGCAAACTCTAATGTTTTGCCACAAAATGCAGCCAATCAAGAGCACTTACACTATGAGTTCATCCACTTTCATGTTGCATATGTCTTGGGCTTCTTCAATGGCTTTGACCTTCATGGCAAACCTCTTAGGTAACGACCTGAGAATCTTCCTTACAAGCTTCTCTTCAGCCATCTTTTCTCCCAAGGCTTCTGAGGTGTTTACAATTTCAAGAACATTCATGTAAAACTCATGAATGCTCTCATCTTCCTTCATTCGCAGACCTTCAAATTTGGTGGTAAGTGTTGCACCCCAAAATTTGCCCTCACAATACAAGACTTTGTGTTCCAAGAAGGTTCACAAGGTTCACAAAATTCATAATTGGTCAGAAGAGTTGACAATTCCCTCAGACAATGCACCTCCTAAGCAGTGCATCCAAAACTAGGGTTTTGACTTTAATCAGGCTAAATGGACTTCCAAGACTTCAAGTGAGCTTCATAACATCTTATATGTGTATAAGAACCCCCATGTCAAGTTTCAAGACTTTTCTCAAAAGTTTGCTCAGTCAGATGATCAGATAAGTCAAAAGCAGTCAATGCAGTTAAAAGGTCAAACTGAGGCCAACTGTGGTCAAACCAAAGTCAAACTTCATGATTTTTTTTGCCAACATCAAAGAGAGGTTGGGTGAGAAATATTATCATAATAACTGTAATACCCCAAATTTTGCCCTAAGATTTGTCGTCGCATTTCATTGCATTTAATCAATTACTAACAAATTTGTGTAGTCGTTTGACTTTTTGCAGGTAAATATCATATGACATGCACTTTTTTTTCTAAAAAGTAAAAATGGCACAATTGGCAGGAGGACATGTGTAAGGAGTTATGAGTGTGAGAGGTTGAGAGTTCGAATCTCACCTTTGACACTTTTTGTTGTTTTTATTATTTTTACTCTAAATTTTTCTATCTTTCATTAAAAAAATAACAAAAATAGTTTTTTATTATTATTTAATTATTATTTTCGTATTTTAATTAAATCATTTTTTAAAATATTATTTTTTTTCACTTTTTTCTAAATTATTCATAAAAATATCCAAAAAATCATCAATATTTTTTATTTTATGATTTTTTGGATATTTTTATGAATAATTTAGAAAAAAGTGAAAAAAAATAATATTTTAAAAAATGATTTAATTAAAATACGAAAATAATAATTAAATAATAATAAAAAACTATTTTTGTTATTTTTTTAATGAAAGATAGAAAAATTTAGAGTAAAAATAATAAAAACAACAAAAAGTGTCAAAGGTGAGATTCGAACTCTCAACCTCTCACACTCATAACTCCTTACACATGTCCTCCTGCCAATTGTGCCATTTTTACTTTTTAGAAAAAAAAGTGCATGCCATATGATATTTACCTGCAAAAAGTCAAACGACTACACAAATTTGTTAGTAATTGATTAAATGCAATGAAATGCGACGACAAATCTTAGGGCAAAATTTGGGGTATTACAGTTATTATGATAATATTTCTCACCCAACCTCTCTTTGATGTTGGCAAAAAAAATCATGAAGTTTGACTTTGGTTTGACCACAGTTGGCCTCAGTTTGACCTTTTAACTGCATTGACTGCTTTTGACTTATCTGATCATCTGACTGAGCAAACTTTTGAGAAAAGTCTTGAAACTTGACATGGGGGTTCTTATACACATATAAGATGTTATGAAGCTCACTTGAAGTCTTGGAAGTCCATTTAGCCTGATTAAAGTCAAAACCCTAGTTTTGGATGCACTGCTTAGGAGGTGCATTGTCTGAGGGAATTGTCAACTCTTCTGACCAATTATGAATTTTGTGAACCTTGTGAACCTTCTTGGAACACAAAGTCTTGTATTGTGAGGGCAAATTTTGGGGTGCAACAGTAAGCATTTGAAGTCTTGACATTTTGACCTTGGAAGTTCCCTCGTGAGTAGTTCTGAGAGTGTCCCAAACATCCTTTGCTAGTTCACAGTGGTGTACCAGTCTTAAGATGTTTTTGTCTATACCATTGAAGAGTGCATTCAATGCTTTAGAGTTCCCAAGAGCTAAGGCCTCTTGCTCTTTGTTCCACTCCTCTTCAGGAATTAACACATCTACTCCATCCTTGTCAGTCTTCACAGGATGTTCCCAGCCAGAGTTTGCAGCTCTCCAAGCCTTGTTGTCTAAGGATTTTAGGAATGCAATCATCCTAGGTTTCCAATAATCATAATTAGAACCATCTAGAATTGGAGGTCTATTAGTGAATCCTATATCTTTATCCATAGTACCCGAATTTATTTCCCTAGATCTCACTCAGAATAAACAGGCAGGGTGCCTGCTCTGATGCCAATTGAAATTATGGCAAGCACACGATGGATGTTATCACCAAAGTTATAACATCCACTGTGACATTGACTACTGTACTAACTAATTAAACAGTAAGTAAAAGCAGTAAATAACACAATAAATGTTCACCTAGTTCAGGGTCAACAACACCTACATCTGAGGGCTACCAAGCCAAGGAGGAAATTCACTATCAGTAGAATTAATTCAGAGTCAAACAACTCAGTTTGCACTCCTCACTTAAAACCTACTCAATGACACTTCAACCTAGAGACACTCTAAACCTGAGTATTCCCACTCACTCCCCCTCAATCACACCACAGTGATATCCAATTACAGCTACAAAATAAAGATGAAGAAACACTTCATACACACCATGATCTTGCTTCAAAGCTTTGATCAAGGGACACACACACTCTTGCTTAAAAGCTTTGAGTGAGACACAACTTAGAATCTACCTAACCAATGCAACAGACAGTTGCTTGGTAAACAAGTATTCCTAAGACTCAATTCACACGTGAAGAACACATTTTCTTCACTCATAATACTCACGTGAAGAATAACCTTCTTCACTCACAAGGACTCTGTAATATGCACTCTCTATTCTTCTGTCAAAAGCCTATCTTCTAGGATTGCTCCTTCTGATATTTATAGAGCAGTCAATCCTTTGGGCCCTGGTGCGCACAATTAGGTTTAATCATAACAAACCCTACACTTCAATTATTTGCACGCTTTCCATTTAATTCAGGAGCATTTGTTTCGCTTTAGAGCTTCTCAAATGTCTCCTGTCTTTCAGCTTGAGCTCCTGATTTGTTTCCTGATTTCTAGATACCAGAAACACTAACCTGCCCGTTGGATGTCATACGGTCAGTGTCATGACATTCTGTATGACATTCAGCTTAACTTATAGTTAACTTACCCTGCACATACATCATTATGTATGTGTTAACATGTTCTTGACAATGGTGACGGGCCAACTGTCACTGCGTTAGGGAAGAAGATGCCAATTGTCAACAATGACAGGCGCCAGCCGAGCGATAGTCCAATCGTCAGTACCACAGAATAAGCGCATGAACCTAAACCATCACTAAATAACATGAGTCAGTCCCTAGAGGGCGAAAACCATCATGGTTGAGACGGTCCGACCGCAGCCCAACAGAGTGGTCACAACATGGTGTTTGACTCTATTTTTTGAGTAGTTCCCGATTTTTTGATTTGTGTGCTGCTTTTTGATGTTAGCTGATGAGAAAAGTGTTATTGAGTTATTATGTTGAGTTGTTACAATCGATTTAATTCATTAATACCTCATGATGAGGAATTATTGATGTTGAGATAATTAGGCTCAAAAGAACCAATGATGTGGTCATAAAACAAAGATAACTATTTGATGATGGTGTGTTAGGTTTGAATGAACTAACTATGTGTAGAACTTATATCCAGTGATGAGGATTGAGGATGCCGATTTTCATATTAATTGTAGCATGCATCATGTATATCAGAGATTGGTAGGACTTTGGTCTAGTGACGTAGGACTTCAGTCGAGTGACAAGTAAGAATTCAGACTAGTGAAGAGTTGGATACTTTCGAAAAATACCTATGAATATACGAAAAATTGGTATCACATGCATTGCAGTAGAAGAGATGAACATTGCATGCATAATTGCATTTGTTGTCTTTTTTATATTAACTTTGTGATTGTGATTGATGAATTTTGATGATTAAAACTATTCTTGTTGTTTTATGCACCGTGTGTGTGTGTGTATATATATATATATATATATATATATATATATATATATATATATATATATATATATATATATATATATATATATATATATATATATATATATATATATATATATATATATATATATATATATATATATATATATATATATATATATATATATATATATATATATATATATATATATATATATATATATATATATATATATATATATATATGGAATGTATTTTCCACCCCTTTTTGTTTCCATGTTGCTCTGTATGTATGTTATGAAGATTCTTAGGTAGAAACTGAAGAGCGTTAGACGTTACCTATTTTAGAGGATGAAATAGTTGGCTTACTCTCTGTTTTATTTTCCTATTATGTTTTATATACTTTATCGATTGTTTAGTCTTCTGTACTGTCTCTCTGATAGTGTAACACTGGGTTAGGAATATCTTTTTTTTTCCTTTCTGATTTGTTTCATTGAATACTTTAAATTATAAATGAGGTTATTTTATAAGTTGCTTACTTGAATAATAATTATTATGTTGTTGCGAAGTTAATTCCACATTTTGAGTTGAAGATTAAATATTGAGAGATATGTGTGGCACTCTGCTTTTTTTATCTTCATATTTTCCGCATCTGTTTTGTATAAAATATATGTTAGGGTATTAGGGTGTTACACTAGGACTCATATTTTTTCAATCTAATCTTTTAAAACATTTTTAGGCTCATGCTTTGTCTCATGTTAGTTTTTAATCAATAGGCTCTCTTCCTAACTTTTACAAAATAAATCACCTTACTACATAATGCATCAAAAACATCCTGATTATTTTGTTATTAAAATTTTTGGTTTTTTGGTATTTACTGCATACTTTAAACATATCAAATTCAAATTTGATTTTAGAAGTATAAAATGCATTTACTTAGGTCATAAATATTGTGTTAAAGGTCATATTCTTTTTTATTTACATAACTAACAACTTTTTACTTCTAGAGATATCGTTTTCTTTGAACATATTTTTCCCTACACGTCTACTATCTCAAACAATCAACCTACATCATCTCATCCTATAAACTATAATCATCTAACTAATTATTCTTTCGACTACCTCACCAATGATTCACCCACCAACAATAACAATGATCTTATTGTCATCACTCCTACCACCACACTGCTTATACATGTTCACACACCTAACACATCACCTTCACCCAAAAATACCCCTAACCAACCTCTTCAATCCACACGTAAATTCAATCGTATTAATATACCTCCTATGTACTTAGAAAATTATCTTTGCTCCCTCATCCAAGGTAATCCTATTCATCCAATCTCCAACAAATCATGTAGCATTCATTACTCTATTCAAATTTTTCTATCTTATATTAACTTATCTTATAATTATAAAATCTTCAGTATTAAATTATCTACTTTACATTAATTTATTTCATATTCTAAAGCTATTCAAGACCCTTATTGGCAACATGTTATTTCTCATGAGATTTAATCCTTAAATTCTAACCATACTTGGTATCTTGTACCTCTCCCTCCTAATAAAAAAAACACTGGATGCAAAATCAAATCTTTAGCCAATGGAACTATAGAAATGTACAAAGCTCGTAGCAAAATGGTCCAATCATACTGAAAGGATTAATTACCTTGAAACTTTTAGCCTAGTTTAAAAAATGAATACCATACGTCTTCTCCTATCCTTTAATTCTTCCAGTAATTGGTATATTTACCAGTTAGATATAAATACAACCTTTTTACATTGAGACTTGGATGAAGAAGTGAAATTATGTTCCTCAGGGAACAAATGTCGAACATGGTGTCCCAGACAACTAGTTTGTCAAGATAAAACATAACCTTAACAGATTAAGTGGTACAAGATGATGGAGCAGAAAATAAATAAAGAACACAATAATTGGTAACCTATATTGGAGTTTAGAGATAAAACCTCATTTTTTCCACCTATGATGGTTGAGGTAAACTTATTTGTTTCCTCCTGAAGTACTCATATGATTTTTTTCTAATTATTTATGATTAATCATGCTTCTTCCCTCTTGGAGAGTAAGAGCCTGTATGATGTTTCAAGATCTTCTTCAGATAGGTCTTCAGTACTGAATTCACCACCAAACTCACATCGACTAGAATATGCCATCACACTGTTGGTAGTTTCTTCCTAACTTTTAGAATCAGACAAAGTGGCACTATCGTAGGGTTTGTTATTTTTGTTTCTTTAGACATGTAGGAAATTTTGCTTTAATGTGTCCAAACCTCCACACTCAAAGAATTGAGTACCCTTATCACTATTAAGTTTTTCTTCACTCTTACCTTTGATCTGGGGACTGATGTCGGACCTTTTGTCTTGGACATTTGTCCTCCACTTTTTATTCAGATATTTCAAGTAATTATTGAAATTTTTACTAAGGAGAGTTATATCATCTGACAAGTTCTCTTATATATCACCTTGAATCTCTTTAGTATTGGAGACAAAGGCTATCCCTTTGTTCTTATTTTCAGACCATTCATTGATGGACGTCTCAAAGCTTTGTAGGGAACAAATGAGTTCATCAACCTTAATGCTACTCAAGTCTCGAGCTTCTTCAATAACAATCACTTTCATATCATACTTCTTCTTAGGTAATGATTTGAGAATTTTTCTGGTCAGCTTTTTTACAGACATCTTATCACCTAAGGAGAAGGAAGTGTTGGCAATATCACACAATCTCATGTGGAATTCACAGATATATTCATCTTCATTCATCCTCAAATTCTCAAACATAGTTTTAAGGAGGTGTAGCCTTGACATATAGACTTTGGAGGTTCCTTCATGTGTAGTCTTAAGAATCTCTCATGCTTATTTAGCTACTGAACATGTGTTGATCAACCTGAACATGTTCTTATCCATACCATTGATGATAGAATTTAAAGCCTTGGAGTTTCCAAGAGCTTCCTTATCTTCAACATCATTCCATTCAACTTTTGGTTTTAAGCTAGTAGTTCCATCTTTAAAAGTGACAAGTACAATTACTCTTATAAGCAACAACCAATCTTATGTTGTTCAATGCCTCTTCATAACACTATCCAATAAATTTCTATTTAGGACTCCCTCTTAATATGATAACCCCTCTTACTTTCTACAAACCACTAAACCCTAGTGATTGGTGATTTACCTAATTATCAATGTTGAATATTACAACTCAACTAAACAAACATTCTATGCCAAGTTACTGAAACATACAGGTGTACATAAATATGTTAAATATACAACTTAACTACATAAACCTACAACTATGCGAAATTACATAAACATAATATGGTGTTCATAAAAATAACAAGGACTCTTGTAAATCCGAGAACTATAAAATCTTTAATGTGAATGCTTGCTTTTCAATGTAGGTTTGAGCTCCTTATATAGCATAATAACTATGGGATTTTCTCCTTGGATTTTAGCTTTAATTTCTTCCAGAATTAATGCAGAATCTATTAGATATTATATGTTCCATAAATCTCTCAAACAAGATATGATTTGTTTCAATTTAAATTCAAATTTAAATCTTCATTTAAATTTGAATCAATCTTCGTCCAACTCTAAAAAAAATCACCTAATCATATTGCTAAGCCAATTAGCAATAAAATTTGATCCAATCTTTGACCATAAAGTCTTCCAAAACGCATCACTAATGACCTTTTGTGCAAGGCCCAAATGTTGTACTAACATGTTGTGACATCGCATACAACATGCGTCCCTTTTGCACCTCCATACAGCTTAAGCAAACTAGATTAATCTTGAACATTTTGAACACTTCTCCATGTTATTATTTTGCAAAATTCAGCCAATCCAAAAGGAACAACGAGAAGTTTAAACCCCAAAATTTTCAGAAGCCTAATAAATAATTTTTTGTATTTAACATGCACTAGACCTTGTATCAGTTTTTTCGTGTGCAGGTTGAGCTAATATCACTCAAATCCTACTGATATACATCTTTAAGTTATTTTTCAAATGCTTCATTACATCAAAGCTACTCATTCACAAGTCTTAATCTTCAAACCAGATTCTTCACAGATGTTCACCCATTTTACAAATTCAGATTGGGGTTCTTGCCATGATACTAGACGCTCCACAACAGGGTTCTGCTTTTATTTAGGCATCTCCCTCTTTCGCTGGAAGATTAAAAAGAAACACATTGTTTTAAATCATGTTTTGAAGCCGAATAACATGCACCTACCAATATAACTTGTGAATCCCAATGAATTATTTATCTCCTTAAAGACCTTGGAATTCCACACAACAAACTATTCACTATTTAATGTGACAATAAATTAGCCATACACATTGCAAACAACTTGATCTTGGAAAAATAAATAAAACAAATTGAAATGGCATGTCATGTAATTATAGACAATATACAAGCCAACATCATTCATCTACTTCCAACATCATGATCCTTTTCATAATTTATCAAACAAACTAAGATTGTACAACACCCACTCTAGTTTGAATGAGAGTGTTAAACACAACTAAAACTATATTTAGTTTGTTTATTTATTTTTAATTTGTTAGTTTTATGGGAATTACTAAACACCTTATAAAAATTTGAAATTGCACCCCAGATTCTGGAGTTGCATCTCTGACGCACCCATCACTTCAGTTAAAATGTTAAAACTGAACCACACCCAATATATTTTTCAAAATTTACATCGGAAATGCATCTCCGGAATAGTTCAATATAGACCTCATGCATTCCTCAGTGAAACACTCTTTTTTGACTTAAAATTGTTTCAGAGATGCATCTCTGTATTCACACCATACAGAATCTAGAGATACATCTTAGTAACCACACCCGATAGTAAATTTTAAGTTTGTTTTAGTGATGTTTAGATGAAATTGATGATATATTAAAGTTATACTATGATGAATTATACCATACAACCAATATGAAGAAAATGCCATATATAAGGTAATAAATCCAGAGTACACAATGAAGTTGAAATAAGTCAAAATAAAATACATTAAAAAATGAATCCAAAATAAAAATACTATAAACTACTACGTATGATGGACTTGGACTTGGGACCCCTTTCTTCCTGCCTCCTATACTGTAGTGCCTTTTGTGCCTCCACCATCACGCCATTAACAACGTCCATGGGCTCAAAGCCATCCATAAATAGTCCTCTGTCCATACCTTCCTGGCCAATCTCCATGATACGATGACATCTGGACAACACTTCAACAACATGGTATGTCCTAGCATGCTGCTCTTCTAGTATCTCCTGATGAGTTGGCCTTAGTAGATCTCCTGGGACATCCTATAACATATAAGGATGTGACATCCTAAAGAACCACCAGATGTAACTATCTGCGTAGCTCTAGTTGCTAGGAGCTATGATACTATGTGCCTCCTCCGATACCAAATGATTAAGATAATCATCAAATATAACATCCATATATATGTGTGTGTGTGTGTGTGTATGTGTGTGCGTGTGTGTGTGTGATAGTGGGAAAAGCCTACATAGAAGGGTCTCTAGGAATATATTGCATGTAGCCGAACTGCTGCATGACGTGCTCATGCAGATGTTGACACGTCATACGTGAATCGTAAGTCAACCATCCAGAGTAGAAGGCAATTTCCTCCAAGGGGCGCGTCTCACAGTGAGTTACATAATAATGAAAGTGTATGTTCTCTGCTACCAAGTGGTCAAGATACACTCGGAATGACTCTATCGCCTGATTAGTTATGAGCAGAACAAATACAGAAACATGTGGCATATCCTTAGTGTATGTCAGAATATATGACCAGCTGGATATGCGTAGGAAATGCTGGAGGACCCAAGCCTTAAAATGGAACAAATTAATCATTACTAATGGCATTGCAAAAGTGTGATGAAAATGACACACAAACACTAAAAGACCAAGAAACATTATCGTCAATAGTGTGATACTGCCTATCACCTGTTTGGTCTTCCACATACAGCCTTCGGATAACTTGGAGTACAAGTATATCAAACAAGCAGCCTCTAAGTTGTACATGGATCCGCTAGAAGCCATTGAAGTATTGCAGGTAGATAACATCCACATAAGTGGGACTCTTCTCCACATGAATGGTAGTGCCAACCAAATATAACATGTATGCTCTCATAGCATATGCTTTATGTTGCACAACTTGCTCGTCATCACCAGAAGCCTGTTCTACTCTAAGTAGCTCATCTGTATACATATTCTTCAGGAATAGAAGCCTAGCATGAGACCCTCGGGTGATTTCAAACTCAATCATCACATCCTCTGGGTCAACTCCTATATAGTCTACCATTATCCCTATTGCATCGTGTTTGTTAATATTCTCATGAACTAAAAGTTTCCCCCTAATCAAAAGATGTAGCAGACACGAGACATCGTCTAGTGTGATAGATATCTCACTATGTGAAAGATTAAATAATGACGTCTTTGTGTGCCATATCTCTACAAACGCAGACAATATACCATGGTTAACTGTAACATAATCGGTCTTGCACAAATCTCTCTTCCCAAATAGCCGCAAAATATTTTGAAACTACTATTCATTAGGCTATTGCAGGCCAGTAATATTCTGCTAATGGTTGATGAATTTTAGAGCATCACGATCTTGTAGAAAAATAAACCATCATCATAAACTTTTAATATTATAACATATATAATCTAAAAAGAACGAATCCAACTAAATTTTATCTCTCCATCCTAGACATGTTTGAAAGTGTGATATGGGTAAATAAGCAGCAATGACAAGTTTGACGGGCCTCCTCCAGGCCCCTTAGGGGCCTCTTATGCCTGAGGGGCCTCAGGTACCTCTACTACCTCCTGTGCCTCAGGTACCTCTAATGCATGAGGTAACTCCGATGACTCAGGTACCTTTACTGCCTTGGGTGCTTGAATAGGTGAAACATTTTGTCTACGGGAAGATGGAGGCACAAATGTATGAGTAGGTGACACACATCTTCTACGGGAAGAAGAAGGCAAAGATACATGAGCCTTAGAAGCTACCGCCTCCGCATCAACGAGCCTAGAGGTAACAATGCATGTTGTGCAATCCTGTTGTGTCTCAATCGGTCTTTCCTATAAGTCGTAATATTTGTAAGTAAACCACACAAACGTTACACTTATACATATGAAATACAATGAGTTCAAGAAAAAATTGTCAAAAAAATGCACTGGAAAACTTCTGAGATGCATCTCCGATTTTTGGGAATCAAAATGTCGGAAAATTTAGGAGATGCATCTCCGAAATTTTCTGCAACTCACATCAGCGTCAATGGCGGAGATGCAGTCCCCCAAAACAGAAAAAAATGCATTAATCAATAAAATTACCTATCAAACACGTTTCTCATTTACCTAACATGTATGAACTACCTATTTCATTACCTAATCATCAATTTCTACAATTTTATACAGAAACTCAAAAAAAGTAGAAAAAAAGAAAGAAAGAAAAACTTACAAGCTTTGAAGTTGGTTAGATGATTTTGAGAGAATGTGAGTTCTCTGGTGGATTTGATGTTGATGGAAGAAGCATTAAAATTGGTTGAATAATTTTGAGAAAATGTTAGTTGAGAGAGTTTGATATACTTGAGGGATTTTTTTATAAATGAGGAAGAAGAAAAGATTCTAGTGCGCTTTTAAACAAACACCGTCTAAAGATATATTTTTGTAAGTATTGAATTGAGGTGCACCTTTAAAATCTAGAGTTATTATTGTATTTTTCATAATGGTGTTGTAATTTACAGGGCATTAAGTATTTCCTTAATTTTATTTACCTAAATATCATTTTTTTATGGGTTTAGTTAATTTTCTGTTAAGCCCATTATGTAAATAAATAGGATATGAATGTAAAAACTAATAATTTTTTTTTCTTTTTTTTCCATATTCTTTTATAAATGAGAAAATTCAATTCTATTCTGATTATCAGTGAACATGTAAAATATAAATATCAGGGAGTGAGAAATGTTATCCAAGTGGACTTTTAAAGACCTTCTTTCTAAAACAACAACGTTAATACCTACACTACTATGCCTACTGTCTGTTTTAAAATAAAAATGATGCTATATGACTCTTGGCTACATGTGTAGAGCTCTAGTTAAAAATAAAAATCACTCAAATGATGAATGTAGATCGTCTAATTTGACAAAAATAGTATACTGTATTTTATTTAAAGTAATTTGATGTTAAGACACATGGAGAATTTGCAACATAGTTCCTTAGTTTGTGTGTTTTTAGGCATATCCCATATATAGACATCATCACTCGTTTATATATTTTTATTATTAATATTTTAATAATAAAAAATCCTTTTAATATTTTCAACTAAACTGGTCGAAAAAAGTTGTTCGATAAATTTTATCAACAGTTTTATATTATAGTACAAGTCAACAATAATATAATATTTTCGTAATAAAAAAATTTTAAACTAAGATGTGAGTCTTGCATTGATAGTATTTTATTAAAGTAATGTTAAATGTAATTCATAGTGTGTTGTGTAACAGTTCAATTTTAATTAATTAATTATTCATATTAATTAATTGATTTATTTGGATGATTTTAATTATTGAAATTATTGATAGATATTTTGAGAGAAGAAATATGATGGAAGAAAATAGAAAGACATATAAGGAAGAGTGGAAAGAAAAGGGAAGAATAGAAACATAAGGGAAAGAGTAGAGAAAGGAGGAGGAAGAAGAGAAAAGAGAAGGAAAAGAGAGGAAAGTTTGGATTCTTCAAGATCAACTCTTAGGAATCGATTTAATCAAGGTAAGGGTGTGAAATCTTATTATTCTATCAATGTGTGTGATTATGTATGTGTGTGTTTGGATTGTTTGGATGTTTTCCATCTTTTTCCATTTTAGGGCAAAATGAGTTTAATCCATAGAAACCGATGTTTGAACGGTTAGAATCTGGAATTAGTGGTGTAGTTTAGTCGAGTAGTGTTAGGCTAAGACTACTGGAACTTGTTGGAAATAAATCGGGTGATTTTGGAAGTTTCGGAGAGTTTTGGACAGTTGGGGTTTTGGAGTACGCAGACGTTCGCTAGCACGTTCGCTAGGCGAGCAGGATAGCGAGTGTTCGCTAAGCGAGCTGTAGCGAGCAAGTAGCGAATGGTCCCAGACTTGGGCAGAATGGAAATAACCCTCTTCGCTAGTAGCGAGTATTGTAGCGAGTTGTTCGCTAGGCGAGGCTCCAGCGAGCCAGTAGTGAATCCTTCCAGTAGCTTCTGTTTGTCTTCGCGAGCTTGTTCGCTAGGCGAACCAGTAGCGAGTATTCGCCAAGGACTCGCTAAGCGAGGGGTGTAGCGAGCGTGACAACATTCTTATTTCTTGTTGTGTTCCAGCCAATATTGATTGTTCGGCTCGATTGTGATCGATCTTTCTGAATGCATAATTGTATGATGTGATATGTTATGTTGTGGGTAGCCGTATATCAAAAAAATATTCTATGCATGAGTCTACTCATTTATGCTTGCGGGTAGACTCGTAAACTCGTACGAGTTTACGAGTCTAGCAAGCATAAATGAGTAGACTCATGCATAGAATATTTTTTTGATAGACTCAAGTAGACTCGGGTAGACTTGCACAAACTCGTATAGACTCGCGAGTCTATAACGAGTTTACGAGTCTATAAGTTTTTTATTAATTTTTTTTAAATAAAAAAGGCCTAATTTCCCTAAAAGATTTTTTTTTTAAATCCTTTTTTTTTCTTGTACGAAAATTAAAAAGTCTCTCTCTCTCTCTCTCTCTCTCTCTCTCTCTCTCCTAGTCTATTGTTTCAGCAAGATTTCTTCCCCCTTCATCAACGACGTGAGTTTATTCTGTCTCTTGCTTTGTTCATGTATGTGGTCATAAATCAATCCTTTGTGTGTAAGTATTTTCTTATATGTTTCACTTGGATGCTTCTCATGTATAATATCTTGTGTAAAGGTGAGGCACTATTATCCAATCAGGTCCAATGATCCCAATACACATGTGTCAATTTGCACGTGACAAAATAGTTAAAAAAAATATGATTTTTGGTAGAAAATAGTTTATGAAGGATATGTTATCTATTGAAGGGTGGAATTTCTATGGAGATATGACTCCACAATTAATGAGGTTTGCAATTTGTGCTCTAAGCTTAACTTGTAGCTTATATAGTTGTGAATTTAATTGAATTTTCTTTGAAATGCTAATGAATTATTATTTGTTTGTTTATAGACTTGAATTTAATTTTTTTAAAAACATTGAGTTGATTTATTATTTAATTTTTAGATTCATACTAAGAGAAAAAATAGGTTACATCAAAAAGGTGAATAATTTGGTTTATATCATGTACATTTTAAAGTTGAAAAGTGGAAAAGGAAAATCAAATATTGTTATTCTTTTATTTGAAGATAGTCATTCAAATGATGAATGAATAATTGAAGAACGTAATGAAGAAAATGTGCAAACTGAAGTTAATGTTGAGTAAGATGATGTTATTGTTAATAATATTGTGGAAGCTGATGTTGTAACTAATATTGTGCAAAGTAGTGGTGGTGGCAATGTTAAATTAGGTGAAAGTGAAACTTCAAGAAATATAACATTGATTAAGGATGAATAAGGTATTTCATCTGAGGCAAAGTTTGATGATGATACTCAAGATACCGATAAAGATGATGAAGATTATATAGGTGGTTGTGATTTCACTAGAGTTTTGGATGTTTGAAGCTATTAGCATATCCATTTTATGATTTTTTTTTGCTTGATGTAGTAGCCAATTAAAAGAAATTAGTAATTTAAGTCTTTAACTATATACTTTGTAATTTTGTTTGTTTTATTATCGAGTTTTTTTGGTTAAGAAATTTGTTATGGAGTATGAAATTTAAATTTTCATGATAATTTGTGTTGTATTATGTATTTGTGTCATAAACGATGAATTTATAGGTATAAAAATATAGGAGCGTGTCATACGTGTGTCACTTTTAGGTTTTTTAAAGTCATTTTTAATTTCCCATAGACTCGTACGAGTTTGCGAGTCGAGTCTGCGAGTCGAGTCTACAAATCCTTTACGAGTCTGAGTAGACTCGCGAGTTTGACAACCTTGGCGTGAATCCTAGATTGTGGAACCGATTATGGAATGCGGTCTTTTGACCAATATATGCATTGTTTAAATTAATTAAAGTGCATGATGAATGTGATTGAGTTTGTTGCCGTTGGCATGATATTGTGAATGCATATTGATTGTATGTGATTGTATGTGAAGAATGCATGAGAACATATTAGTGAATATATGTGCATTGCTTGATAAATGTAGTGCTGATGAATGAAAGTATGAACACTTTAATTATTATGAGATGTGTTGTGTGTGCAGTCATGTTATAATTCTTGTGTGATGAATTATTTGAGTATGCATGAGATTAAGATGCGAGAACGGTCTTAAGTGCATATGATTGTTTTATGAAAATATGTGTATGTGCAAAACTCGTACTCACTGGGGTAGAATGACAAGATGTTGTTCCTAGTGGAGTAATCACTGGGGTAGAATGACAAGATGTTGTTCCTAGTGGAGTAATCACTGGGGTAGAATGACAAGGTGTCGTTCCTAGTGGAGTAATCGCCGGGGTAGAACGACCGAGATGTTGTTCCTGGTGGGATGTAAGCGATGTATCCATAATTCTAAATGGACACTGATAGTAATTGATGAGTTTTATGTGAGTCACATGGCATAAATATGATTGTTGTATGAAAGTATGCATGTGTATAATTGTGAATGATAGTAATTGATGAGGATTGAAGTGTGAGAATGTGTATTTTATGTATATATATATATATATATATATATATATATATATATATATATATATATATATATATATATATATATATATATATATATATATATATATATATATATATATATATATATATATATATATATATATATATATAATTATATGCATTGATTATTATGATAGTATTTCTCACCCTTCTGCTGTTTTATAATGCTCTATGAGGCATTGCAGATTAGGATTGCTGGATGTATTTTGTGAAGTGTAACTTCATTCTTTTTGGTCGGTTAGCTCTGATATGTAGCACCGGATAGCTAGGATTGTATAGCATTCTTTTGTGATACATTTGTATATGTATCTGCTGACAAATGTTTATGTAAACATGAATGGTGTGGTGAATCGAACTGGATGATATGTATTTATATGATTACATGTTTAAAGTGATTCAATGTTTAGATTTTCCGCTTTTAATTCCAAATATTGATACGTGGGTGTAAGGACTAAGTTCTTAGGTTGAAGGCTACCCCACTGTTGCATGTCTTCTATAGTGCAGGTGTTGTATGTTTCAAATTCGTGTATGATGTGACATACCTCTTTTATACCATGTTTTAATTTTACTCTGATGAAATTTTAATATGTGCTTAAATGATTTATTTGATTACTTGGGGGTTTAGAAGGGGGTGTTACATTAAGTGGTATCAGAGCAGGTCGGCCAGTTGGCCAAGTTGTTAATGTGTTTATTCCCTATATATATGTCTGATTGTGTGTATGACACTATCGATATTGTTTGACCTTATGAAGTTCTGTTGTTGGGATTCAGAACGATGGTCGCCGGTAGGAATGATGAAGCGATTGCTGAGGCTTTAACGAGGTTGGCTGGGGCGATTGGACAGAATCCTCAAGCCAATGTGAATATTGGAAACAACGCTGATGATGAGTTTCGTGCTTTGGGAAGGTTTCAAAGGAACAATCCGCCAATTTTTAAGAGAACCCATGAACCTGACAAAGCATAGGTATGGCTGAAAGCAACTGAGAAGATCTTTCGAGTCATGAACTGTTCGGATGCGCAGAGGGTGCAGTTTGGCACTCATATGCTTGAAGAGGAAGTTGAGGACTGATGGGGTAATACTCGCCAAAGGTTTGAAAAAGATGAGGTTATGGTTACTTGGGATGTTTTTAGAGAGACATTTTTGGAGAAGTATTTTCCAGAAGATGTGCGTGGTAAGAAGGAAATTGAATTCCTTGAGCTGAAGCAGGGTAAATCAACTGTAGCCGAGTATGCGACAAGGTTTGAGGAATTGATTAAGTTTTGTCCCCATTACAACACTACCAATGCTGAGAGATCCAAGTGTCTCAAGTTTGTGAATGGTTTGAGGCCTGAAATCAAGAAAGCCGTTGGTTATCAGGAAATTAGGTGATTTTCTGAGTTGGTGAACAAGAGTAGAATTTATGATGAAGATAGTAGGGTTCGGTCTAGTCACTACAAGAATTTAAATTATAAGAAGGGAAAAGGTAAATTCAGAGGAAAGCCGTATGTGTCTCCTGCTAATAAGGGGAAACAGAAAGCTGGTTACGGCAAGAAGCCGAGTGGGGGAGGAGCTTCCACTCCAGAGAAGTGTTTTAAATGTGGTGTTGAAGGACATCGTGCTCCTGAGTGCACGAATGTTGAGCAGAAGTGTTTCAAGTGTGGGAAGCCAGGCTACAAGGCTTTTGAGTGCAGAAGTGGTGCGAACGTGACTTGCTACAACTGTGGTGAGCAAGGGCACATTAGTACAAAGTGTGACAAGCCAAAGAAGACTCAAAGGAATGGGAAAGTGTTTGCTCTATCAGGATTGGAGACTGCTAGTGAAGATCGATTGATCCAAGGTACGTGCTTCATTAATGGTATACCTTTGGTCGTTATAATTGATACTGGAGCTACACATTCTTTTATTTCCTTTGATTGTGTTAAGAGGTTAAATCTTGAGTTGTCTGTTACGAGTGGAGGTATGGTTATTGATACTCCTGCTATGGGTTCGATAACTACCCCGTATGTGTGTTTGAATTGTCCGTTGAGTATTTTTGGTAAAGACTTTGGAGTTGATTTAGTGTGTCTTCACTTAGATCAACTTGATGTTATTCTTGGGATGAATTGGTTAGAATTCAATCGTGTCTATATTAACTATTTTGACAAAACAGTTATTTTTTCTGAACCTGATGATGAAGGATATTTGTTTATGACTGCTAAGCAAGTGAAGGAATCAATGCAAGATGGTGCAAAGGTATTTATGTTGATGGCAACTTTGAACATTGGTGAAAATGGAGCAATGGATGCTTTACCAATTGTCCGTGATTTTCTGAAAGTTTTTCCTGATGAGATAAGAGATTTACCGCCGGAGCGAGAAATGGAGTTTACGATCGACTTAATTCTTGGAACTAGTCCGATATCGATGGCTCCATATCGTATGTTCGCATCAGAATTGAAAGAGTTGAAGAGTTAACTTGAAGATCTACTTGAGAAGAGGTTTATTCGTCCGAGTGTGTCACCCTGGGGTGCACCAGTTTTGTTGGTTAAGAAGAAAGAAGGTTCTATGAGACTCTGTGTGGACTACAGACAATTGAACAAGGTGACTATCAAGAATAAGTATCCACTTCCGAGGATTGATGATTTGATGGATCAGTTGGTTGGTGCAAGTGTGTTCAGTAAGATAGATCTGAGATCTGAGTATCATCATATCCGTGATGATATTCAGAAGACTGCTTTTAGAACGAGGTATGGACATTATGAGTATTCTATGATGCCATTTGGTGTGACGAATGCACCAGGTGTATTTATGGAGTACATGAATAGGATTTTCCATCCTTATTTGGACAAGTTTGTGGTTGTGTTCATTGATGATATTTTGATTTATTCGAAGAGTGAAGAAGAATATACCGGGCATTTGAGGATTGTGTTATCTGTGTTGAAAGAGAAGCAGTTGTATGCTAAACTTTCTAAGTGTGAATTTTGGTTGAAGGAAGTGTGTTTCCTTGGTCACGTGATTTCGAGTAGAGGTATTGCAGTTGATCCGTCGAAGGTTGAAGCGGTATCGCAATGGGAGACTCCGAAATTGGTTGTTGAGATTAGAAGTTTTCTTGGTTTGGCAGGATATTATCGGAAATTCATTGAAGGATTTGCTAAGTTATCATTGCCGTTGACGCAGTTGACTAGGAAGGGTCAAGCTTTTGTTTGGGATACAAAGTGTGAAGGAAGTTTTCAAGAGCTTAAGAAAAGGTTGACGACAGTTCCTGTTTTGATTTTGCCGAATCTGACATAACTGTTTGTCGTGTATTGTGATGCTTATTTGATGGGTTTAGGAGGTGTGTTGATTCAAAATAAACAAGTTGTGGCTTATGCTTCAAGGAAACTCAAAGTCCATGAGAAGAATTACCCGACGCATGACCTAGATTTGGTCGCCGTTGTATTTGTGTTGAAACTTTGGAGGCATTATTTGTTTGGTTCGAGATTTGAGGTATTTAGTTATCATAGGAGTTTGAAGTATCTCTTCGATCAGAAAGAATTGAATGCAAGGCAGAGGAGATGATTGGAAATTCTGAAGGATTATGATTTTGGTTTGAATTACCATCCGGGTAAAGCAAATGTGGTAGCTGATGCATTGAGTAGGAAATCGTTGCATATGTCGATGATGATGGTGAAAGAGTTGGAATTGATTGAGCAATTTCACGATTTGAGCTTGGTATGTGAGAAGACTTCTTACGGAGTTAAGCTTGGCATGCTAAAGCTTACTAGTGGTATTCTTGACAAGATTCGAGAAGGACAGAAATCTGATTTGAGTTTAGTTGATCGGTTGACTTTGATCAATCAAGGTCAAGGTGGTGAGTTTCGGATTGATGAAAATGGTATCATGAGATGTCGTGATAGAGTTTGTGTTCCTGATATCGTTGAGCTGAAGAAGAGTATTCTTGAAGAAGGGCATCATAGTGGATTGAGTATTCATCTGGGGTGCTACTAAGATGTATCAAGATTTGAGGAAAGTATTTTGGTGGCATCGTATGAAGAAGGATATTTCCAAGTTTGTGTATTCTTGTTTGACTTGTCAGAAGTCAAAGATTGAGCATCAGAAACCGTCAGGCTTGATGCAACCGTTGTTTATTCCTAAGTGGAAATGGGATAGCATATCTATGGATTTTGTGTCTGGTTTACCTAGGACGCCGACTAACTTTGAAGCCATTTGGGTTATTGTGGATAGATTGACCAAATCTGCTCACTTTATTCCTATGCGAATGGATTACCCGTCAGAGAGATTGGCAAAGTTGTACATTGATAGGATTGTCAGTTTGCATGGTATTTCGTCTAGCATTGTGTCAGATAGAGATTTGAGGTTTACTTCGAGATTTTGGGAGAGTTTGCAAAGTGCTTTGGGTACGAAGTTGCGTTTGAGTTCAGCTTATCATCCGCAGACCAATGGTCAGACTGAGAGGACGATTCAATTACTTGAGGATCTTTTGAGAGCTTGTGTATTGGAGAAGGGAGGAGTTTGGGATAGCTACTTATCTTTGATTAAATTTACTTACAACAACAGTTTTCATTCGAGTATTGGTATGGAACCATTTGAGGCATTGTACGGTAGACGGTGTAGGACGCCATTGTGTTGGTATGAGTCGGGAGAGAGTTCTGTGGTTGGACCCGAGATAGTCCAGCAGACTACTGATAAGATTAATATGATTCAAGAGAAGATGAAGATTTCTCAGAGTCGTCAAAAGAGTTATCATGACAAGAAGAGGAAAGCACTTGAATTTTAGGAAGGAGTTCACATGTTTCTTCGAGTTACTCCAATAACTGGTGTTGGTAGAGCGTTGAAGTCACGTAAGTTGACACCGCGTTTTATTGGTCCTTATTAGATTTTGCAAAGAGGTAGCCTATCGGGTTGCTTTACCTCCGTCGCTTGCTAATCTCCATGACGTGTTCCATGTATTTCAGTTGAGGAAGTACATTGCAAATCCGTCTCATGTAGTCCTAGTAGAAGATGTGCAGGTGAGAGATAACCTGACTGTGGAGACATCACCTATGCAGATAGAGGATCGGGAGTTGAAGCAACTTCGATCTAAAGAGATTGCTTTGGTGAAGGTCGCTTGGGGAGGATCGGCTGGTGGAAATGTGACTTGGGAACTTAAGAGTCAGATGAGGGAGTCGTATCCAGAGTTGTTTGAATCAGGTAACATTTTCGAGGACGAAAATTCCTAAAGTGGGGGAGGGTTGTAACAACCCTATTTTAATTAATTAATTATTCATATTAATTAATTGATTTATTTGGATGGTTTTAATTATTGGAATTATTGGTAGATATTTTGAGAGAAGAAATATGATGGAAGGAAATAGAAAGACATATAAGGAAGAGTGGAAAGAAAAGGGAAGAATAGAAACATAAGGGAAAGAGTAGAGAAAGGAGGAGGAAGAAGAGAAAAGAGAAGGACAAGAGAGGAAAGCTTGGATTCTTCAAGATCAACTCTTAGGAATCGATTTAATCAAGGTAAGGGTGTGAAATCTTATTATTCTATCAATGTGTGTGATTATGTATGTGTGTGTTTGGATTGTTTGGATGTTTTCCATCTTTTTCCTTTTTAGGGCAAAATGAGTTTAATCCATAGAAACCGATGTTTGAACGGTTAAAATCTGGAATTAATGGTGTAGTTTAGTCGAGGAGTGTTATGCTAAGACTACTGAAACTTGTTGGAAATAAATCGGGTGATTTTGGAAGTTTCGGAGAGTTTTGGATAGTTGGGGTTTTGGAGTACGCAGACGTTCTCTAGCACGTTCTCTAGGCGAGCAGGATAGCGAGTGTTTGCTAAGTGAGCTGTAGCGAGCAAGTAGCGAATGGTCCTAGACTTGGGCAGAATGGAAATAACCCTCTTCGCTAGTAGCGAGTTGTTCGCTAGGCGAGGCTCCGGCGAGCCAATAGCGAATCCTTCCAGTAGCTTTTGTTTGTCTTCGCGAGGTTGTTCGCTAGGCGAACCAGTAGCGAGTATTCGCCAAGGACTCGCTAAGCGAGGGGTGTAGCGAGCGTGACAACATTCTTATTTCTTGTTGTGTTCCATCCAATATTGATTGTTCGGCTCGATTGTGATCGATCTTTCCTAATGCATAGTTGTATGATGTGATATGTTATGTGTGGGTAGTCGTATGGCGTGAATCCTAGATTATGGAACCGATTGTGGAATGCGGTCTTTTGACTAATATATGCATTGTTTAAATTAATTAAAGTGCATGATGAATGTGATTGAGTTCGTTGTCATTGGCACGATATTGTGAATGCATATTGATTGTATGTGACTGTATGTGAAAAATGCATGGGAACATATTAGTGAATATGTGTGCATTGCTTGATAAATGTAGTGCTGATGAATGAACGTATGAATACTTTAATTATTATGAGATGTGTTGTGTGTACAGTCATGTTATAATTCTTGTGTGATGAATTATTTGAGTATGCATGAGATTAAGATGCGAGAACGGTCTTAAGTGTATATGATTGTTTTATGAAAATATGTGTATGTGTAAAACTCGTACTCACTGGGGTAGAATGACAAGATGTTGTTCCTAGTGGAGTAATCACTGGGGTAGAATGATAAGATGTTGTTCCTAGTGGAGTAATCACTGGGGTAGAATGACAAGGTGTCGTTCCTAGTGGAGTAATCGCCGGGGTAGAACAACCGAGATGTTGTTCCTGGTGGGATGTAAGCGATGTATCTATAATTCTAAATGGACACTGATAGTAATTGATGAGTTTTATGTGAGTCACATGGCATAAATATGATTGTTGTATGAAAGTATGCATGTGTATAATTGTGAATGATAGTAATTGATGAGGATTGAAGTGTGAGAATGTGTATTTTATGTTTATATATATATATATATATATATATACATATATATATATATATATATATATATATATATATATATATATATATATATATATATATATATATATATATATATATATATATATAATTATATGCATTGATTATTATGATAGTATTTCTCACCCTTCTGCTGTTTTATAATGCTCTATGAGACATTGCAGATTAGGATTGCTGGAGGTCTTTTGTGAAGTGTAACTTCATTCTTTTTGGTCGGTTAGCTCTGATATGTAGCACCGGATAGCTAGGATTGTATAGCATTCTTTTGTGATACATTTGTATATGTATCTGCTGACAAATGTTTATGTAAACATGAATGATGTGGTGAATCAAACTGGATGATATGTATTTATATGATTACATGTTTAAAGTGATTCAATGTTTATATTTTCCGCTTTTAATTCCAAATATTGAGAAGTGGGTGTAAGGACTAAGTTCTTAGGTTGAAGGCTACCCCACTGTTGGATGTCTTCTATAGAGCAGGTGTTGTATGTTTCAATTTCGTGTATGATGTGACATACCTCTTTTATACCATGTTTTAATTTTACTCTGATGAAATTTTAATATGTGCTTAAATGATTTATTTGATTACTTGGGGGTTTACAAGGGGGTGTTACATGTCGAAACTGATTTGTTTTGATATGATTTAGATTAGATTTGATTTGAATATTTTGGGCCTTTTATGTTTTGGGCTTTTGTAAACCTAAAACTATAAATAGGGTGGCTTGCTTTGTATTCAATATAGAACAGATTTCACAGTTGCAGAGTTTAGCAAGTGAAAGTTCAATATAATCATAAATCCCACAGTTGTGGGTAACACATTTTCTCCAAATATTTCTTCTCTCTCTTTCTTACTTGTTTTGTTATTCTTCTTTTCTTTTGTTGTTCTTGATAACTCTTTACTTGTTATCACCATCACTATCATATTGTGGGTTTGTTCGTCAATCTTGAGATCAAGATTGAACGGAATTCTTCATAGGGTGTGAGGTGAATTTCCAACATCTGGTATCTAGAGCTCCGGTTGAGAGATTCAAGGAAGGAAGATAGTGATGGCGATGAACTATCCGAACGACAACTTTTCGGCGACCCTGCCAATTCTCAAGAAAGACAATTATGAGAATTGGTGTAAGTGTCGTACCTCGAAAAATACGATCCTCGCGATGGACGCGGAAAATACTGTTCGAAACATAGTCGCCACCGAACTTTATTCATTCCAAAGATGGAATAGGAAAATATCGATAAAACCTTTTAGGAGATAAGAACATGGTCATCGCAATCAATATTCTAGGTTCGGGAGTCGGTTACATGAGGGGAAGGTATTAGCACCCCTCATGTCCGTTGTACTCAACGGGAACCTCTTGATCGATTCGAGAGTAAAGTTAGCTAGCTTGTTAGTTTTCTTCTAAGGTTTCTCCTATGGGGGAATGGGTGGTTTTAAAATAGGGTGCTCGCCAAGGATTGAGGCCCTTGTGCCTACGTATCTTCACTTGTAAGAAGTGGAAAATCAGAGCATTCGTAGTTCGGGGGACTACGGGTAAAGAGGGGGGATTGTGCTCGCCAAGATCATCGCAATCTTGTGCCTATGTATCTTACATTCAAGAGGGAATGAAGAATCAGAGCAGCCGTAGTTCGGCTAACTACGGGTACTGGATTTGAAATGTGAACAAGAGTTTAGGTCGCGTTCTAACTGCTAAACGTTGGCTTGTCTGCTCGCTAGGGGAGGCTGAAGTACGAGTTTGTTATGCGCGGAAGAAAGGAATAAACAATGTTCTTTCTAAGAGTGTTTGGTCTGGAGACCGCACGAGGGCGAGGAATTAGGTTTATCGTATTGGATGTTTTGGTTAGAGGATATATTTGAATAGATTTAAGGTTTCGATTGCACGGGGGTGAGAAAGAGGAGTTTGGTTAGGTAATTTGATGGAGAATGACGACTATTCGATAAACGAGACGTCGACCTCGCAATCAATTAATAGGGATGTTATTGGAGTGCTAGATTCCAACGACACCTTTTTCATTCGACTAACTTCGAAATTAGTGTTTAAGGAAGTTTCAATCGCACGGGGGCGAGAGAAGAGAGTTGGATTGAATGTTTTAAGGGAGAATGACGACTACTCGATAAACGGGACGTCGGCCTCGCAATCAATTAATCGGGATATTATTGGAATGCTAGATCCCAACAACACCTTTTCCATTCGAATAATTATGAAATTGTATTGGATGGACAAGGACGATATTTGTCCAAATAGTTAGGGAACGTGTTTTATAGACAAAAGGTCGAGCAACCCACAACCTAAAGCGTACGCCCCAAGAGTGGTTATTTGAGAATTCAAGGAATACGAGACTCCAAGAACTTCATTCTTTCGTAATTTTAATTAAGAAAATAATTTGGATTTTACGTATGGTTTTAGAGACCTACTAGGGTTTAGACTCGATCGTATGAAGGTGAGGAACGAGATTAGATGGTTTAAAAAGATTAGGAGAAATGACGACTACTCGATAAACGAGGCGTCAACCTCGTAATCAACTAGTCGAGATATCATTGGAATGCTAGATCCCAACGACACCTTTTTCATTCCACAATTTAGGAAATAATGTTTGTTGGACAGTGAAAATACTTGTTCAAATAATTATTGGAAGTATTTTAGGAAAGAAAGTTCGAATGATATACTATACGAGGCGTACGCCCCAATAGTAATCACCCTCGAATTCAAAGAATGGGCGACTCCAAGAACTCGACACTTTCGTATTTTAATTAAGAAAATAATTTGAAAATATTAGCGGAGGTGGGTTAAACTAGGGTAGACATATCGTTCGAGATAGGGTTCGCCTACTTTGAAAGGTTTAAACCAGAGTTGGAGAGTTTTATCGATGAAAGACGAAACGACCACAACTCAAGGCGTGCACCTCGAGAGCGGTCGCTTAAGGATCCAAGGAGTGCTAGGCTCCAAGGATTCACTACTTTCATATAAATTTAATAATAAAAAAAAAGATTTTTACTAAACTTATTAAGGGAATATTTATTATTCTAAATTTAAAAAAACAAGTATTTAGACTTAATTAAAAAGATAATAAATGTATTTGAAAATATTAACATAAATTAAAGATTTATAAAATGTCGTAACAAGATTAAATTTCCTCTCCTCTCTCTTACTTAGTTAATACAAAACTAAAAAAAAAATTAATTCGTATAATTTATAGATAACATTTTAATTAAACCCTAGTCTAATTAATTAAATGAGATTAAAAAGGAATATCCTTTACTAATCCAAATGAACTCTAATCAGCCCTAAAATCAATGGGCTTTATGGACTGGCCCACTTATTAAACATGGGTCAAACTGGACCCGGTTTGGCTCTTGCAATGAAACCGGAACATGAAAAGTTCCAAACCCTGTAACGGACAAGAATACGAAAAGACAAAAGCTACTGCAGCAAAGTATCAGCTAGCTTTACTTGGAGAAACGTGTTCTGATTGGAAACCCAACATACTGAAGATCATTTAATTAGCATGGGGAATTGAGAGCATGATTTTAAAACCTATGCATTTTCTTCTCTCACTAACCCTTTCACTCCCCTCGAACTTCATCAAGTTGATCCTCTCTGCAGATCTAAACCCTTCTCACCTTTCAAGCTTCAAATAGTCTTACACTATCCTAAACAAAGCCTTTCCCACTCGTTTCTCAAAACAGTTTTACTAATTTAAGAAAAAAATAAACCCTAGAACAAAAATAGAACCCTACTGCGATGAGGATTTTGAGCTATTGACGTGCGATTCATGCTCGGTTCAACACGGTACGCATAGAGAAGTAAAATAAGTGTACGCAGAAAGTGAAGAAAGTACCTAGTCGGAATAGTTCTGATGATGCTTCCTCCGGTGACGTCCAGATGAGTTCTCCGTAAGTATCTTGCTTCTCCTCTGCTTCGTTTCCTACCCTGGTCTTTCCTTTCTTTAAACCTTCACCTCCTCTTTAATCCGCTAGGCTTTATTGCTTTTGTTATGCTGCGAATAGGTTGGCTCAGAATATTTTTGAAGTTTCAGAGTGAAGCTTCAATTACTCCATGGTTAGAAGCTTTGGGTTAGGGTTTAAGGGTAGATTTCGGTAGAGTAATGTTAGGTTTTATTGTCTCTACTGCCGCCCCTCTCTTGAACGAACAATATCACATATATAGGGGGAGAGCTAGGGTTTTCTTCTTGCAAATTGTGTGTATTTTTGGGTGTAACCTGGGTTGCTTTCTGGGTTGGGGATGGAAATAGTACGATTTTGCTAATTGCAGCCTTTTTTGAATTATCTGTTTTTTTACCCCACAATTTTCACTGCGAGAAGATACAATTTTTACCCTGATTTTTTCACCATGAATTCTTGGAATTTTTTACCGTGTAAAGTATGGTTATTTCTGCTGATATGAAATTACTAGTGTGTAATTCTTGGTTTTTGGCTGAAAAACAATTGCTAACCTTTGCTACTGTAATAAAAAAGAGTTTCCAGAAGTCTTACAGTTGGTTGTTTTTCTTGCAGAATTCATGAGGATAGCGCCAATTCTTACACGATGGCCCCTATAGAAGAATGACAAAAAAAAAACAAATCCATTCTTGTGCTATGGAATAATGCAAGGAGCATAAAGTATCATGGCCTGAGTCAAGTCTTGAGGTGTGTATTGAGAGAGATTATTCGGTCGTGACGGTGAATATTCTGCAGGATTTAGCAAGCGAGTTTGAGACGTTTCCTGAGTCTCAGTCTAAACGAGCTGTTAAGAAGTTCAATTTCTATCACTTGAGGTTGATACTCTAGGGATGATTTTTGAGGTAATCTTCCGAACTATCACACATTCCTTTAATCCCATTTGAACTATCAATTCTCAACACGTGAGATTTGTATAACTTTTCTTATTTCTCAGTCTTTGAGATGAATTAAGACTTTGACTATCTTTGGAGATTCATTGGTACTTAAGTTAAGTAAACAAACTTCATATACGCCAAAACTTGTATGTTTCACCATCTATGTGTTGCGGTCATGCAATTTGCACTTCCCTTGTTTGGTCTCATATTTGTAACCTCAACGATCATTTAGACGAATAATTGTGGCCTTGGCTTGAGAACTTGAACGTCTTCTTATTTTCATCCTGTTTTGCAGATGCACTGCTTTTGGCAATATGGAGAAGAGTCATATCAGATTGTGGTATTTGTGCTCTTATGCCTGACATACTGTTCTACTTCCTACTTTGGATTCCTGCAGCTAAAATAGATTTGAATGACGACTTTGAAAACTCTTCTTTTACTGTCTTGCATCTGTGATTTTGCCATAATAACTTGATGAAACCATGACTCGTAGGGATCATCCTTTGCAACCAGCCCCTACTGTTTGAAATGTATTTGAAGGTATGTGTCTTGTTTCTGCATCTTCTTCTCATGAATGGTGAAAATATTGTATTGATTTGACTATTTTGAACCTTATCTTATCTGCATCCTGTACTAACCACCAACCTCATATTTTCCATGTAGACAATTTGTGGAGAAATTTTGTCATGGCAATAAAAATTGATGACTTCCTTTGCACTTGGAGAGACCTGTTGGGATTCTTGAGTTAATGGGGGCTTAATTGAGATTTGGCGTTATGGAGACTCTTGCAGACTGCATTTAAGGAAGAGTCTGAGAATTGGTTCGAGGAAATGTCATCTGGGAGTGCTTCAACTTCCTAGGTGAAGCTCAATGTTTCCGAAGACTATCAATAACAGTGATGCTTATTCATAGTCGTAATGAACCGTATCTACTTGTTTCTGCAGATGTATTACTCTTGGCATATGGATTAGCCTTCTGGCCAGGAACACCAACCATCCAACGCATTTATGTGCTCAGGAGTACGACGCAAATTTGAGAAACAACCATCACAAACAACGGTAATAGGTGCACATGCTGATAAATCTTGAGCATCTCTTATTTTGTTTTTGGATCAATCTGTTTTTGATCTCATGTAGCTGTTTCTTATTTCAGATATCATCCTTGGTGTATTGGGGACAAAGTGTTTGAATCATAGACTGCAGGTGAGATTGGGCAAGATATCTTCTCTACTCTTTTCATAGTTTGTTGCTTTGCGCCTCCTCGTTTATTCAATGGCCTTGGAAGGGTGATTGGTAGGCCGTGTTGAGACACCGAAATTCACCTTGGCTGATGAACTTGCATTTAGACATCGTTCTTGGAAGAATATGCACGTCGCACATTTTTTTACCTATCTTTGAACTTTATCCTCTATTTATTTATACTGGAACTAATTCATGTAATTGGCATTTAAGCAGCCTTGATGGAGTGGATCATCCTAAGAGAGTATTTTAAAAAGACTTGACGATTTGTTCACCGCTTTGGTGCGAGCAGTCCCGCGAAATTTTGAGGAAGACCTGCAACTTTCTGTTATCTTTAGTAATGATGCTCCTTTCCTTTTGCTGCCTCGTTATTTTCGCATTGTGAACTGACCATGGTGTGGGCGTCGAGAACATGTCCCTAACAACACATCTGTTTTTTTCTTTTGGAGCTCATCTATCACTACTGTCATGACCTTCGCAGGTACATTTTCATGTGAGAATTTGTTCTCATGAGACTTGTAGCTTCATTAACTTAAACCAAATCGTGATGGATCGAGGGTTGTGCTAACACACTAAATACATTCAACTAGCTCATAATGCGACAAGAAAAAACTCTGGTGATAATGGTGTTTTCCTCTGATTTTCTTGCAGGAAATTCATTGAATTGATAATGGAGATGGAGAGAAAATGAGGAGCTCAAAGCCAGCACCTTCCAAACGTGAAAAAAAAACATAATTTATACAGGGAATATTGGAGTGTAGGACATCATTTTATGAGTGAATTCTGTTAGGGGATAGCTTTGAAACTCTGTTAACTGAATATCAAGGAATTGAACTTGTTGCTTTCCGTTTGGATTTTGCAGCATAGGCTTGTAATTTTCTATCATGAATTGATTTACTTTTCCTGCCATGACATACGACCAGCCTAACTGCCTAACTATAACGTGAACATCCATATTATCATTACAAAACTGAATTGAATTATCCGTCAATCATCGAGCAATCTACTTTACTAATAAAGCAGTAAAATATAGACTACAAGACCTGTTTAAAACAGAAAAAACTATACATTTGTGTTTCCTTAGAGCATTATCTTTTCTTTAGAAAGAAGTTTGTTAGGTACTGCTACTTGTGTGTAGACACCAAGTACCAAGTATGAAGTGATTTCTTTCACAGACAGTTGCAAATGGTTGTAAGATATTGATGAATTATCACCACATAACTTTCTACATAACCCTCTCTTGATCAAGCGAAAGGTAAGATCCTCAAAATTGACGAGTTGGTCTAGCACTTGCGGATGAGGCCTGTATAGCTCTACCGTTCAAGTCCACACCACAGCCTTGTCGACCTTTTCAGCACTACGGAGAGTCACAAATCCAAAGCCTCTAGATCTTCCACTATCTTTATCATAGATTACCTTTGCTTCTATTACACTTCCTTGTTCTTTGGACAATGCCTCAAGTGACCCGTTATCAACTCCTTCTAGCCTAAAGAATACAATGCAAACAATGCTTGGGATGAATTTAGAACCGCTTGGATAGCTTGAAACCAAATTTAAAACCAATTATCACGATTCACGCTAATTTGTGTTTAACACACGACTTGAAAAAATGGATTAAGACTTGATTTGAAAAGCTTTTGTTCAAGGTTTGAAATAAACTAACAAAGTGAACCGACTTAAAATTTTAATCATTGTTTCCTGCACCATCAAATTAGGTCTTGTATGCAGTCCCAATTTGCATGAATTTAACATGTACTGTGACCATACCACGAGCCCTCTCATTATAACTTGACACAAAATCAAATTATGTCTTGCACGAAATTTCCACATGACTTGAAATTAATATACCCATGGCTTGAAGTTAAACTCCACAAATTTGGCCCATTCAAATACTCTTGTAACACATCAATTAAGGACTCTGAATTATGTTGATCTTGAAATAATCCTTAAATCAAATTTCCCATAGCTTTGCAACACCCAGAACAAAATGTAGAAATATGGTCTTGAAATTTGCAAATTAAATCTAAGTTTGTCCCAAACTGATTTTTTCTAATTTAATTACGACTTGATATTTGCAAGCTAAATCTAAGTTTGTCACAAACTGATTTGGAACATAGCTTTACGCTTGCAATCAATTTGAACAAAGCCTAAGGCTAATAGGGTTTAAATTTCTTGAAACCTAACAATTGTGTTGTGAGATAGATCCAATCATGTATTTTATGCCATTGACCATATCATATCTGTCTGACCGTGAAAACGAGGACACACATGAGTTAGGGTATAAGGGGTTGGAGGCACGCTCTTCCCACATAAATTGCTAGGAATTATAACCACAATGAGTACATATAAAGTCTTTATAAACGAAGTCTTAGAGAATCATAGCCAGAAGTCGTGAAGCAGTCAAACCTCCATTAAATACCGAAGTAGGACAAATTTGGGGTATGACAGTAAGCAGATTAAGGTGATTTTATGTTATCAAGATCTTTGGGATCTTGTGAAGGACGGAGTAACATCACTTGGGGAGAACGCAACGGAGGCGGAAAAGGCTACGCACAAAGAATTGAAGAAGAAGGATTATAAAGCACTCTTTATAATTCATCAGTGCGTTGATCCTGATAACTTTGAAAAGGTTAGTGATGCTGATTCAGCAAAAGAAGCATGGGAGATTCTTGAAAAGTCGTTTGGAGGCGCAGAGAAGGTGAAAGAGGTGAGGTTACAAACTCACAAGAGAACCTATGATTTTCTTCATATGGAAGACAACGAAAGCATTACAGATTTCTTCACCAGAGTTACAAAGTTGGTGAATCAAATCAAAGTATGAGGAGAAGTGCTGACGACGAAAGCAGTTGTCTCAAAGATTTTGAGATCGTTGGCTCCAAAATTCGACCACGTGGTAGTTGCCATAGAAGAGTCGAAAAATCTGTCAGTGTTGACGAAGGAAGAGCTTTAAGGGACTCTTGAGTCTCATGAACAGAGGATGGCTGAGAGACCTGCAGGAAAGTCGAAAGATATGGCTTTGCAGGCGCAGTCAGAAAAGGAAAGAAAAGGCAAAGGTAGCTGGAATGGCGACAAAAAAGGAAACCAGTCGAATCAGAAGAAACCTTGGAACCAAGGCAACCAAAGAGATGGTGCTACAGGTAAAGGAAGAGGTGGTGGTCGAAAGACAGACAAAAGCCACATTCAATGTTTCAATTGCCAAAAGTATGGTCATTATGTTAGTGATTGTCCAGAAAGGTAGAGAAATCAAGAGACTGATGTAAAGCTGGAAAAACATGAAGAAGAAGAAACGTTGCTAATGGTCACAACAAAAGATGAAGAAAGATTCCAAGAACAGTGGTACTTGGACTCAGGATGCTCATCACACATGACTGGAAGGAAAGATTGGTTTGTCAACATGAATCCCTCGTCGAAGAACACTGTGAAGTTTGCAAATGACAACACTCTAGCATCCGAAGGTGTTGGTGATGTTCTGATTATGATAAAAGATGGCAAAAGGTCAACAATTTCCAATGTGTTGTACATACCAGGCATGAAGAGTAATTTGCTCAATATAGGGCAGCTTGTCGAAAAGAATTACAAGGTAGTTATCGAAGACAAGATGATGAGAGTTCTCGACGCAAGTGGTAGATTAATCTTGAAGGCTCCAATGTCTTAGAATAGGACCTTCAAGATTGGACTCAATGTGAAGGAGCACAAGTGTCTAGCAACTGCAGCCAGAAGAGATGAGTGATTATGGCATTTTCGACTAGGTCATCTCAACTTTAATGACACTAGAGAACTGAAGAGAAGAAATATAGTTTCAGGATTACCAAAAATCGACATTCCAAGTGAAGTCTATGAGGAGTGTGTTCAGTCGAAACAACACAAGAATAGCTTTAGCAAGGATGCAGGAAGGAAGTCGAAGACAATACTTGAAGTTATATACTCTGATGTATATGGTCCAATCCAGGTGGATTCGATTGGTGGCAATAGATACTTTGTCACGTTTATAGATTATTACAGTCGAAAGTTGTGGACTTACCTCATCAAGAAGAAAAGTGATGTGATTGAGGTATTTTCCAGATTCAAGTCCATGGTCGAAAGACAGAGTGGTCGAAAGCTGAAAATTATGAGGACTGATGGTGGTGGAGAGTATGTATCAAAATATTTCGATACACTATGTGTAAAAGAAGGGATTGTGCATGAGGTGGTGCCACCTTACACTCCACAACAAAATGGGATTGCAGAACGCAAGAACAGAACCATCATGAATATGGTGAGAAGTATGTTGAATGGAAAGTATCTACCTAAAGAATTATGGGGAGAAGCAGTTTCGACAGTAACATATATATTAAACAGATGTCCGACAAAGAAGCTTGAAGGAATCACACCAGAAGAATGTTGGTCTGGTGTCAAGCCTAGTCTTAGTCACTTGAAGGTGTTTGGATCTATAGCACATAGACATGTGCTAGATTAGTTGAGAAGGAAGCTTGATGATAAGTCGAATAAGATGATCTTAATAGGATATCATTCGACAGGAGGTTATAAGATGTTCGACCCAGTGAATAAGCAAGTAGTGATCAGCAGGGACGTGATCATAGATGAGCTTAAAGAATGGGACTGGACTGAGAATTCCAAGAAGGATTCAATGAGAATCTCTTGTGAAGAACCAACCACTGAAGTCGAAATAGAAGTTTGACAGGAACCAGTTGCAGATGAAGCAGGTTCAAGCAGACCTCGACGAATAAGACACATGCCTGCAAGGTTGCAAGAATGTGTAATTACATCAGATGATATAGACAATGAGGAAGGTGAGCTGGTACGTTATGCTTTCTATGCAGATGTCGAACCAGTCAATGCAGCTGAGGCATTGAAAGATTCGAAGTGGGTGAAAGCAATGACTGAAGAGTTAAAGTCCATCAAAGTAAATGATACCTGGTCACTTGTCGAATTTCTGTAAGGCAAGAAGGCAATTGATGTGAAGTGGGTTTACAAGGTGAAGTTAAATCCTAAAGGAGAAGTAACTCAACACAAGGGGAGACTTGTGGCGAAAGGATTTCTTCAGAAGGAATGAATCGACTTCGATGAAGTATTCGCACCTGTTGCTAGAACTGAAACAATCAGGTTGGTCGTTGGTCTAGCAAATATGAACAACTGACACACATGTCAGATGGACGTGAAGTGCGCATTCCTTAATGGCCCCTTAGACGAAGAAGTTTATGTTGCACAACCAGCTGGGTTTGTGAAACAAGGCGAAGAAAGAAAGGTGTACAGGCTTCATAAAGACCTGTATGGACTTAATCAAGCTCCAAGAGTTTGGAATAAGAAAATCGACAGCTTCTTAAGGGAGAAGGAATTTGTGAAGTGTACAAATGAACATGGAGTATATGTAAGAAGAAGCAATGGCGAATTGCTTATACTATGTCTCTATGTTGATGATTTGTTGATAACAGGGAGTTGCAAGAAGGAGATCGAAGATTTCAAACATGACCTGAGTAAGGAGTTTGAAATGTCAGACTTGGGAAATCTCTCATATTTCCTTAGCATCGAATTCTACAAGACAAGTAGAGGTTTGATGATGCACCAAATAAGATATGCAGGTGAAATACTCAAGAGATTTGAGATGCAAGATTGCAACCAAACTTCGACTCCAGCTGAGCCCAGATTACAATTGTCGAAGGATTCAGATGAAGATGATGTCGACCCAACCCAATACATAAGACTTATTGGGTCACTTAGATACCTTTGTCACACAAGGCATGACTTAGCATACAATGTTGGCATGGTAAGTAGATTCATGCAGAAGCCAAAGGTATCACACCTAGCAGCGGCGAAGAGGATACTGAGGTATCTAAAAGGAACTCTCAACTATGGCATTTTATTTCCAACAGCTGATGAAGGAAAAGAATGCAAGTTAGTGGGATACACAGACTCCAGTTGGTGTAGTGATGTTGAGGATCGAAAATCCACAGTTGGGTATGTGTTTATGTTAGGTGGTGCATCAGTTGCTTGGAATTCGAGAAAGGAACCAATAATGGCATTGTCATCATGCGAAGCAGAATATATAATTGCTTCTCTTTGTGCATGTCAAGCAACTTGGATGGTGAACTTGGTCGAAGAAATCACATGGAAGAATTATGGAGCAATTACCATGAAGATAGACAGCATGTCAGCTATCAACTTGGCGAAGAATCCAATAGCTCATGGTTGAAGCAAGCACATCGAAATGAGGTTCCATTATCTTCGAGAGCAGGTAGAAGAAGGGAAGATGAAGTTGGAACACTGCAAAACTGAGAATCAGATTGCAGATATCATGACGAAGGGAGTGCAGGTCGAAGCCTTCAGAAGACTAAGAGCCATAATGAATGTAGACAGTTTAGACACAATGAATTAGGTGGTGTGTTAAATGTAATTCATAGTGTGTCGAAACAGATTTGTTTTGATATGATTTAGATTAGATTTGATTTGAATATTTTGGGCCTTTTATGTTTTGGGCTTTTGTAAACCTAAAACTATAAATAGGGTGCCTTGCTTTGTATTCAATATAGAACAGATTTCACAGTTGCAGAGTTTAGCAAGTGAAAGTTCAATATAATCAGAAATCCCACAGTTGTGGGTAACACATTTTCTCCAAATATTTGTTCTCTCTCTCTCTCTCTCTCTCTCTCTCTCTCTCTCTCTCTCTCTCTCTCTCTCTCTCTCTCTCTCTTGCTTGTTTTGTTATTCTTCTTTTATTTTGTTGTTCTTGATAACTCTTTACTTGTTATCACCATTACTATCATATTGTGAGTTTGTTCATCAATCTTGAGATCAATATTGAAAGGAATTCTTCATAGGGTGTGAGGTGTGAACGCGACTTTCTATGTCTAATACAACCTAACTGCAAGTGCACAGTCTATCGCATAGTAATAATAGATATCGATCCCACAGGGACTCGTAATCAAACTAGTGTTCTCGGGAGTTACTATGTTTAGCTAGGTAGATAATGTTTGAGGGAATAATATTGTCACTAAAGGGAACTAAGAATGTTAATTAAAGTATAATTAATTGAATCGATATGCAGTATTTATGTTCTTCAGGGATTTGACAAGTTACCAGCCTACGAAATATTTTTCAGAGTTTATTTAAGCAGAAAATGGTGATCTGAAGACTCTCGCCTCACGATGGTTATTGACGCTAATCATAATTCTAAGGGCCAAACGTACGCTTTCGTGTCCCATTCGGGGTTAAAATTATTTTTTAGAAATCTCTAAGTTCTAATTCATTTTAAAGTCCTTTCGCTGTTATTAAAATGAATGACTAGTGTTTACTATCCGGTCTTACCGCAACTTTCGCTTGTTGGTTCGTACCTTAATTAATTTCCCACTTTTGTGGCAAAACTACTTTTAAATAAGTTCTCGCTTTCGCGACGAAGTTTATTCAGTAAATTAATTTTAAACACTCAGACCATAAACAACTTTTGAAAAAGACAGTTTTCAACCGGTTATTATCAAATCCCCTTCGAATTATTACTACATATCGATTACTTAAATTTAGCTAGACATGGATTTGGGAAAGGTAAAACATAAATAAAAACAATAAATAATAGCATGCATCATAATAAAAACTGGAATTACGATTGAAATGAGAAACCTGTAAATATTCCAATTGACCTTTGGGCAGATCTTCCACAGATGTTAGCAGGATTCTGGTCTTTGTGCCAATTTGATCGAAACGGAAATAAAAATTATAGAAGGAATGAAAGGCAACAAAAAAAATAGGAAAGAAAATAAAACTGAACTTTTGCTCTAGAAATGGAATTGGGCAGCACTTCGTTGTATGAATGCGGCTCTCTTTCTGAGTCCCCCTTCTCCCCCTTTTATAAAAATGGAATTCTAATGGTTATAACTTGAAGAAGGTGGACTTTGAGGCAGAATTATCAGGGAGTAGTGGTCCACTATTTGGGACTCGGAACTGCTTCTTTCACGTGCATTTGAAGTGGGGCGTTTTTGCCTGCATGACGGTCGTCATAATGTGTGATGGTCGTCACCCGTGTGACGGTCGTCATGGAGCTGTGACGGTCGTCACAGCAGCAAAATCAGCATTCTGCACTTTTCATGATGTTTTCATCCGGTTTTCGTCTATATTTCATCTGAGATTGCTTCTTTTCTTCATATTGCCTTGTTTAGACATGATCATCAAATACCTGTAAAACATCAGACAAATAACACGGAAATAACCCGAAATCAGATCGAAAACAGTTAAACTTCAGTTGAATTATGCATCAAAATATATATACGATTTCGTGTTATCAAACTCCCCTAAGCTTGAATATTTGCTTGTCCTCAAGTAAAACAGGAAAAAGTCGGCAAGCACGAGGCAACTTCTTCGTTCGCAAAGTTGGGAAAAACCGGGATTCTTAGTAAAAACAAAACGAGTGTCATGACGACACTGGACTACAAGTCTTCGGAGGTCTCCTTCTTATGCAAATCGGTCCCAGTCATGCTACTGTAGCTTGGTGTCGAGGTCCTCGCGGCAAGTTCACTCTGTTTGTTCTAGCGCAATCACATTAAGCCCGTTGTCCATACACTTTCATGGCAAGTCGACCTGTTAGTGAATATGATCTCATTTCTGTTTTGATCTTCTTCATTGATCATAAGCTTGTATCATTGATTTTTCAATGAGTTTTCGTGCCGTTGGGCTAAATGCTCGGGTGAGGAGCAGCTAACTTAGAAGGAAACGTGTCTTTATAATTTTGGGCTATCTAGCTTTCTTTTCATGATTTTTCATCTTTTTGGAGATCATACACTTATTTGCATCGGTCGCTCGCTTAGAAGTGTTTTAGGATGGTGCTGACTGCTAGTATAAACTACTTGGGGCTGCGTTTGCGTAGACACTTGAGACTTTGGTACACGTAGGTAGTGAAACTGACTCGCATAAACCGGAGATCTAGGGTGTCAGGATGATACTGGTTTTGTTAGAATTGTCGTCTCCTCAGAGTTTCAAAACTTGGTTTGAACTCGGGTGCATTCTCGTGATGCTTTTGCTTTTGAGGAACGAACGAAAAAATTTGTTGTTTACGTCGAATAACGTGGGGATGTTTGCGTAACGGAAAAAGGCTATATAAACGAGCTTTATTTGCTAAAAATAGAAAATGTTTAAATAGAAATTACGAAAGTCAAAGTAAAATGGAATGGAAATAAACGCTCCGCTCTCACACTATCTCAATCAGTGTCCCCACTGATTTGAAAGAATGCGAGAGGGAGATACAACGGAAATGAAAGTACAAATAAACTGAAAATATAGTAAACAAATAAGGAAAATGATAACTAATCACGTCCGCTGCCTTGGTCACGTCCGCGCTCTCGTCCTCTGGCTCTGACCCGGGCGACTCGGTCCTCAAAACTCATAGCTCCGGTGTGGTAGACATAGTCACGGAGTCCTTCGACCTGCAAGGTCAGATTCGCCAGGTTCTCTGTAATGGTTTCTTGGCCGGTTTGAAGTTGTTGCATTTGGGTCCGATGCCAAGCTTCGAACTGCTCTGCTCGCTGATTCTGGTGCTGCATCATAGCGAGTATCTGGGCCTGCTGGTCGAGAGAGCGGCGGAGGTCCTCTTCTGAGTAGTCGGGCACTGGACGATGGCGGCGGCGGCGGGAGGATGTACTTTCGGAAGGAGGAGGCTGCGATGCCTCTGGTTGCTCTGGCCTGTCCAACTCAGCTTGGATTTCGTCATCAGAACCTTGGGTGTGGTCCTGAGTTGGAGCAGCGGCAGCAGGAGGGGCAGTGTGGTCAAATAACCAGTTGGTACGATCCTCTGGGTGTGTCCGGGTGCATGATGGAAGGATGATGCTTCGGACGGTTTTGCCACGCACTACCGGGTGGTACTTACCGTCGGCTCTGGAACGGATAAGGTGAGAGGCTCTGTAGTGGTCGGTGTCAAGGAACACCGAGGGGATGGCATGGAGGTGCTGGAGGCGGTCGCCGAGGTTCAGCCCAAGTGCAATGGCAGTGACAATCCCGCCAAAGTAAAATGGCTTGGAGCCACGGTTACAGTTGGCCTGAATGTGGGCCAGGAGGAACGGAGCGGCGTTGATAGGCTCGTTGTTGAAGATGCAGTGGAGGAAGAAGAGCTCTTTCGAGTTCACCTTATGGTTGCTGTCCCTGGCGAAGATTGTGTTGCTCAATGCTCGGTGGAAGTACCGGATGGTCGGGTTATGGATATGCGTTGCGTGCAAAGAGTCCCAACCATCGGCATTGATGCCGGTCAACTGGTACCAGAGCGCGAAGGCTTCGTGCTGGAACTGATCGGTGAGGCGGCAGTGAGCATTGTCGCCTCGAGGGAGTTGTAAGATGGCGGCAATCTGGTTCTGGTTCACCTGATAGTTTGTGCCGAACATCCGGAAGCATGCGGCACCGGAGTGTTGGCTGAGGTCGCCGCTGGAAGTGACGTAGGTAAACGAACTCAGGAACTCGAGAGTGAGTTGTTCGTACGTCGGCAGTGGATTGGTGCATAGGTTCCAGATGCCGGCTCTTTGAAGCATCCAAGTGACGCCTTCAAGGAGTCTGAGCTCCGTGAGCGATGGAATATGTGGATAATGAGTCGGCTGGAGCGACCGTTGATGGAATGCGATGTAGTTGGCCCGCTGTCTCTCGCCAGAGTCACCGTCGCTGAACACAATGTTGCTGATGTCTGGGGTTTCGGTATTTCTCGCCATTGTTGGAAGATCGAGATGGTTCTGAGGATTGGGGTGATTCTGCAAAGTGGGAAATAAGTAACAGAAGTGTGGTAGGAAGTTGAGATGGGAGTTGAAATATATGGTGCAATGTGGGGGAAACAAAAAATTGGAGTGGGGAGGGAGTTCTGATGATTGGAAGTTGAAAGGAGGTGAGTGGAAGAGAAAACGCAACCCCTGTTATATCAGATAGCAGTTTTGGGTTCGTGACGGTCGTCACGTATATGTGACGGTCGTCACCCGCGTGACGCTCGTCAGGATCCTGTGACGGTCGTCACAACAGCAAAATCTGCAAAACACAGAATTTTGCTCTGAGGGTGTTCTTGCAGTGACTTTTAGGCCTAGTATTGATATGGCAATGTATTATAGCAGCCAATAAACAATGAACAATGTAAAAACAGAATAAATGAATAAATGCTATAATTGAAATAACAAGAAATTAGAATGATTGTAATGTAATACATGAAGAAATTAACAATGCGAAAATCCAAATGATTAAAATAAACTAAACTAAACTAAAACTGGTATCTAGTCTTTTCGTGCCTTCAACTCATCGAACTTCCGTGCGTAGTAGTCGAGCTGGTCACATACTAAGTCCATGAAGACTACCAGTTCGTTGTGTATGCCTGCGATGTCGTCTTTGACAGTAGTCAAAGATGCATCAATATTGTCCAACCGGAGTAGAACAGTATCCATTTTGTCAGTGGTCTCCTCAGGAATAGGCTCAGGATAGGTGTTGTAATGCGGAGGAGTCGTAGGGTCTACTCCAGCTTCTGATACAGCATCCTCATAGTACATATAGTCGTGTGCCTCAGAGATGTGGTCACTGTCGTACATATAGTTCTGCGGTGTTGACTGAGGTGAAGGAGGTCCCATAGGCTCATCCAATTCATAAAGCCAGTTGTCCTTGTTGTGGATACTTGTCATCTGATGATCAGGAAGTGTGAATAGCTGGACCAGTTTTTCATTTATGAGGTACTCGTAAGGTCCAGGTCCCATAGTTCCTAAAATGCGTCTGTTAAAGCAGAACTGTATATTCATGGGTCGGATGGTGCCAAAACGTGTGCTTGCATTTAAGTGGAATCTAAGGCCAAGCTCGTGGGCAATCATTGTCACGAGGCTTCCTATAAGAATAGGTGACTGTGGTTCCTGAGTGAGGCGTCTGAAAGATCTCATCATGAAAGGCACTGCATTTACTGTACGTCCCTGGGAACCACAGAACATGATGAATAACTCCTCTTTAGATACTGTGGTAATATTTTCTTCTTTCCCGAAAAGGGTATGAGCTAGTATCTTATGGAAGTATCTGAAAGCTGGGTTATGAATATCATCGTTATACATTCTGTCTGGTTCAGGGTGATAGTCGCCTGTGATTCTACCCCAGAATTGGTCGAGTTCAAAATCAATATCGTCATCTTCTGCACTGATGAACACATGCGGTCCGCTAGGAAATCCTAGGAGGTTAGCTAGTGACATCCGGCTATGGGTTTGGTCCATTCCAAACATTTGAAAGGTAATCAGCTCTGTGTTGGATCCAAAACCATAGTTGGGTAGGTATCTGAAGGAACTAAGGAATTCATAGGTGAGATCCTTATAGGTAGCAAAACGTGTTTTCAAAGCAGTGTTCTCCCAACCCAGTTGATTGAACAGGTATTGAATGCTATCCATGATTCCTAGTTTATCCATGGTAGACTTATCATAATACAGTGTTAAGGCGATTTCTCTTTCAGTTAGTGCTACAAATCTTGCATTTTGAGCTAGTCCTCGAAAATGAACCTTTGTGAAGTCGTACTTGGCCATACTCGCAGGTAAGTCGGAGAAAACAGGAGGAATGTTTTGAAGACTTTTAAAATCCTGAAAAGTTTAAAACAGAAGTTTGAAGTCAGGATTTTTAAAAACAAAAAGCGGTAAAAACAAAAGACCAAAAGAGAAAAATAAAATAAAAAATAAAAATATGAAAACAAACGAAAGTAGAAAATAGTAGTAATTTTAAATTTAGAATTTTTGTTAAGGTTTCAAAGTAAAATTTTAAATAAAAAAATGAAATACAGTAACGAGGAAAAATGCGGGAAAAGTTGGGTTGCCTCCCAGTAAGCGCTGTTTTTAACGTCTAAAGCCTGACGATAGCTTGGTGACAAGCTATTCGGGTGTTTGAGCTGGAAGCTCAAGCAATGCTATACTGCAGACTTGAGGGCTGTTTTCGTTCTTATTATAATGTTTTAGACGTTGCCCGTTTACGATAAACGGTGCATTCGTCTTATCGGTAATTTCAACAGCTCCACTCTGAAGTACTTTAGTCACTTCATAAGGTCCAGACCACCTAGATTTTAGTTTACTTGGGAAGAGTTTTAATCTTGAATTAAATAGCAATACGATGTCTCCCACACTGAATTGTTTCTTGACTGAATGTTTATCATGCCACTTTTTAGTTCGTTCTTTGTAGATACAGGCATTTTCGTAAGCGTCTAATCGAAGTTCTTCCAATTCGTGCAAGTTCAAGATTCGCTTTTCTCCTGCCTCGGTGTAGTTGAAATTGAGTGTCTTAATGGCCCAGAAGGCCTTATGCTCTAATTCTACAGGGAGATGGCAGGATTTACCGTAAACTAATTTGTAGGGTGTAGTACCTATTGGTGTCTTATAAGCGGTCCTATAAGCCCATAAAGCTTCTTGTAGCTTTGATGACCAATCTTTCCTTGAGGTAGCGACAATCTTTTCCAATATCTGTTTTATTTCCCTGTTCGAGACCTCTACTTGTCCGCTAGTTTGCGGATGATAAGGTGTAGCTACTCGGTGTCGGACTCCATATTTAGAAAGAAGTTTATCAAATATTCGCGATATAAAGTGAGATCCGCCGTCACTAATGACTAGTCTGGGTACACCGAGTCTAGGAAAGATTGTGTTTTTGAAGAGTTTGATTACTACTCGTGCGTCGTTTGTTGGAGCAGCAATGGCTTCTATCCATTTAGACACATAGTCTACAACGACGAGTATGTAGTTATTACCAAAAGAAGGTGGGAATGGTCCCATGAAATCTATTCCCCATACGTCAAAGATTTCTACCTCTAAGATTTCTTTCTGAGGCATTTCATCGCGTCGTGAGATGTTGCCAGTTCGTTGGCATCGATCACATTTTAGCACAGCGATGTGAACGTCTTTCCAGAGGTTAGGCCAGAATAAGCCGGCTTGGAGAATCTTAGCGCACGTCTTGGATGTACTAGCATGACCACCATATGGTGCTGAATGGCATTGGGAAATGATATTTTCTACTTCTTCCTCTGGGACACAGCGACGATATATGTTGTCGGCCCCTCTCTTGAAGAGTAGAGGTTCGTCCCAATAATAGTGTTTCAGATCATGGAAGAATTTCTTCTTTTGCTGATAAGTGAGATCCGGTGGAAGCACGCCTGCAACGAGGTAATTAACGATGTCAACATACCAAGGTAATGTGAATTGGGCATAGACGGCTTCTACAGCTTTTTCGAATTCTGGATCTTCCGAGATTGAGTTGGGTATGTCACTTTCTAATTAGGCTATCAAACGTTCGTACGGGAAATCGTCGTTTATCGATACTGGTTCATGTTTGATGCCCTCTATTCGGGATAAGTGATCTGCAACAACGTTCTCGGTTCCTTTCTTATCTTTGATTTCTAAGTCAAACTCTTGTAATAACAGGATCCATCTCAATAGTCTTGGTTTGGCATCCTTTTTGCTTATTAGGTATCTTATGGCAGCGTGGTCCGTGTATATGATAATTTTTGCTCCTACTAAGTAAGAACGGAATTTGTCAAGCGCAAATATAACTGCTAGAAGTTCCTTTTCTGTGGTAGCGTAGTTCATTTGGGCAGGATCTAAGGTTCTACTGGCATAGTAGATGTCATGGAGTTTCTTGTCCTTCCTTTGTCCTAGAACTGCGCCTACGGCATAATCACTCGCATCGCACATGATTTCGAACGGTAGTCGCTAATCGGGTGGTTACATAATCGGTGCGGTGATAAGGGCTGATTTTAATGTTTCGAATGCTTTTAAACAGTCGTCGTCGAAGACGATCTCAACATATTTCATCAACAGGCCGGTCAAAGGTTTTGTGATTTTTGAAAAATCTTTTATAAATCTTTTGTAGAAACCGGCATGTCCTAGAAAACTCCGTATTTCTCGTACGGATTTTGGAGGTTGGAGATCTTTTATAATCTCTATTTTAGCTTTGTCGACCTCAATTCCTTTATCTGATATGACATGTCCTAGAACTATTCCTTGTCGGACCATAAAATGGCATTTTTCCCAATTTAGGACGAGGTTCACTTTTACACAACGTTCTAATACCATTTCTAAGTTTTGTAGGCATCCTTCGAAACTTTGTCCACATACTGAGAAATCGTCCATAAATACTTCCATGATGTCGTCTATGAAATTTGCGAAGATTGCCATCATGCATCTTTGGAAGGTTGCTGGAGCATTACAGAGTCCGAACGACATTCGGCGGTAAGCAAAAGTACCATAAGGACAGGTGAATGTAGTCTTTTCTTGGTCATCAGGATGAATGGGAATTTGGAAAAATCCTGAATAACCATCTAGATAGCAGAAATATGAATGTTTGGCTAATCTTTCCAACATTTGGTCTATGAAGGGTAACGGGAAATGATCTTTTCGTGTGGCCTTGTTAAGCTTTCTATAATCAATACACATCCTGCTTCCAGTCACGACTCTTTTTGTTATTGATTCGCCTTTTTCGTTTTTAACTACTGTGACTCCTCCTTTCTTCGGTACGACATGAACTGGGCTAACCCACTCACTATCGGAGATTGGATAGATGATTCCTGCATCTAGCAATTTCTTTACTTCATCTCTGACTACAGTGCTTAGGATGGGGTTCAGTCTTCTCTGATGCTCTCTAGAGGTTTTAGAGTCTTCCTCTATTGTAATTCGATGCATACAGATTGAAGGGCTTATACCTTTTAGATCGCTTATGTTATAGCCTAACGCGGTGGGGTACTTCTTTAGGACTTCTAATAATTTTATGGTTTCTAGTTGTCCTAAGTCGGCGTTGACTATCACTGGTCTTTTTAGTTCATCGTCTAGAAATTCATATCTAAGGTTTTTGGGTAGTGTTTTAAGTTCTAAAGATGGGTTCTTCGGACCTGGCATATGGTTTGGGGTCAGTGCTAAGCTTTCGCTTAGGCTGTCGTCTTTATACGGTTTACGCCAATCATCGTCTTCAGAAATATCGGGTATTAGAATCTTTATTATTTCTGAATACGTGGTCTCTTCATTTTCAAGTTCTCTTATGCATTCGTCAATTTCATCTACTAAATAGCAGGTATCGTCTATGGCTGGTGCTTGTAAGAACTTGGTGAGAATGAACTCTATCTTTTCTTCTCCTACTTCGAATGTTAGCCTTCCTTTCTTCACGTCTATAATAGCTCCAGCTGTAGCTAGGAATGGTCTTCCTAGAATAATTGGGGTAACAGTGTCCTCCTTGATGTCCATGATTATGAAGTCGGTTGGGATGTAGAATTGTCCTATGCGTACTGGAATGTTTTCCAGTATTCCGACGGGGTATTTTACTGATCGGTCAGCTAATTGTACGAACATTTTGGTTGGTCTGAGGTCTCCTATATTCAGCCTTTTGCATGTAGATAAAGGCATAACACTGATACTGGCTCCTAAATCGCATAGAGCTTTGTCTATTACGAACTTTCCTATGACGCAGGGTATGGAGAAACTACCTGGGTCTTTTAATTTAGGAGGCATGCGGTTTTGAATAATGGCGCTACACTCTGCAGTTAGTGTAACTGTTTCGTTATCCTCGATCTTTCTCTTATTCGACAGGATTTCTTTGAGAAATTTAGCGTATGACGGCATTTGAGTTATCGCTTCTGTAAAAGGAATAGTGATATTCAACTGTTTAAGGAGCTCTACAAATTTCTTAAACTGTCCTGAAGTTTTGGAGTTTATTAATCTTTGAGGATAAGGAATAGGTGGTTTATATGGCGCTGGAGGTGCTTGAGTTTTTTCACTTGCGGTATCCTCCTTCTCGTTGTCTTCCTTCTTCTCTAACTCAGATTCCTTTTCTGCTTGTTCAGTTGGTTTTTGTTGCATGGCTGAGTTTTCGGTCCTCGGATCGATCGGTTCGTCCAATTCTTTTCCACTTCTTAGTATTACAGCATTTGCTTGGCCTTTTGGATTCTGTTCGGGTTGTCCAGGAAATGTGCCAGCGGGTGCGGCAGCAGAGGCTTGTTGTTGAGCCACTTGTGATATCTGTGTTTCTAGCATTTTATTGTGGGTGGCTAAAGCGTCTACTTTTCCGGTCAACTGTTTAATTTGCTCGCTAGTGTGTATGTTTTGATTCAGGAATTCTTTGTTTGTTTAAGCTTGAGTAGCTATGAATTTTTCCATCATCAATTCGAGGTTTGATTTCCTAGGTGCAGTCTGAGCAGCAGCTGGTTTCTGATATCCTGGTGGAGCAGTAGGCATTTGCAATGCATTTTCGCTTTTGTAAGAAAAGTTTGGATGATTTCGCCAACCTGGGTTGTAGGTATTTGCGTAAGGATTTCCTTGAGCATAATTTACTTGGTCTGGTGGGATTCCGGCTAGCAATGGGCATTCGGGTGCATTATGAGTGGTGCTTCCGCATAACTCGCAATTTGGAGTTACGGCAGCGACGGTTGCCGTGGGATTAACGGTCAGACTATCAATCTTCTGTGCTAGAGCATCTACTTTAGCGTTGAACTTTTCAAGACTGCTGATCTCGTACATCCCACCTTTCGCTGTGGTTTTCTCTGTTGGAGTGCGTTCACCTCCCCATTGGCAATGGTTCTGAGACATGTTTTCGATTAATTGATAGGCTTCGTCGTATGGCTTATCCATAAGTGCACCGCCCGCGGCGGCGTCTATTGTCAACCTGGTATTGTATAAAAGCCCATTATAAAAAGTATGGATTGTCACCCAGTCTTCTAGACCGTGGTGAGGACATGTTCTCATCATATCTTTGAATCGTTCCCATGCTTCGTAAAGAGATTCAGTATCTTTTTGTCGAAATCCGTTGATTTGAGCTCTAAGCATAACAGTTTTGCTTGGCGAAAAATATCTCGCTAAGAAGACGTTCTTCAATTGTTCCCACGTCGTAACGGAGTTGGATGGTAAAGATTACAACCATGTCCACGCTCTGTCTCTAAGAGAGAATGGGAAAAGACGAAGTCTTATCGCGTCTGGAGTTACTCCATTTGCTTTCACCGTGTCTGTGTATTGTACAAACTTCGTTAGATGTTCGTTCGGATCCTCAGTTGCGTTTCCTGAGAATTCGTTTTGTTGTACAGCTGACAGTAATGATGGTTTCAGCTCAAAATCATTTCGAGTAATAGCTGGGGCAGCAATGCTACTTCTAGGCTCCATCTGAGAGGGTGTAGCGTATGCCTTCAGCGGTTTGTTTAGAGGTCCTTCAGCCATGTTTG